>JWZX01003321.1:0-63401 GCA_001275005.1 Chrysochromulina tobinii | reverse complement strand
GGCGGCGGCGGCAGCGGCGGCGGCGGCGGCGGCGGCGGCGGCGGCAGCGAGCGGTGGCGGGGCGCCCGGCGCCAGCGAGGACAGCAGCACCAATACGTTGATCTCGCAGCTCCTCGTGAGTGCGGCCGATGCGGAGGATTCGTGGCCGTGGCCTGATGCGGAGCGCTCCTTTTGGCTCGGCAGCTCGAATAATACGCGCAGCCAAGCACGGCAGCTCGCGCGGCTGCAGGCGGCATTCGGGCTGGGGGCCACCGAGAAGCTCCTCGCGTCATGGGGCTGTGCGCTCGCGGCCTCGGCTGAGAATGGGCGGGTGCGAGGGCGGCTCTACCTGACCTCCTCTGCTCTCGTCTTCCTGAGCTCGCGCGACACAAAGGGTCGGCTCGTTCGCCTCGAGCACCTCGTGGCGCTCGACAAGACGCGAGTGAGCGGCCTACTCTCGGGCCGCGCAGCCGCCATTACGGCGCAGCCGGCGGCCGAGGCGGGCGAGGCGCCCCTGCAGCTGTGCGCCTTCCGCAGCCGCAACCGAACGTACAGCAGCCTGCAGCGAGAACTGATCACTCGCGTGCCACTGCTCGCGGCCACGTGGCGCTTGCCCTCGAGCTCTAAGCTCCAGAGCCACCTCCACTTGCCCGCAGACACGCTGTGCCTGGGCGAGGTGAGCGTGGCTAGCGAGAGTGCCAGGGGGGTGCTGCTCCTCACCCCGACGCTGCTCGCCTACGTGGCGGACGGCGCGAGCGCCGACGCAGACACCCTCGCCGCGGGCTGCTGGCTGCTCGAGCTCGCGGATGTGCTGCGCGTGCGTGTCGAGGCGACGGGGGGCGGCGCCGGTCGCAAGCCACGCGGCAAGCCCACGCCGCAGCTGCGGCTGCGCACGCGCGTGTTTGAGGCGAGCCTCGAGGTGATCAGCCCCGTGGCCGAGGCGGTCGAGCTTCTCGAAGGGGTCTTGCCCGAGGGCGTGCTTGAGTGCGACGAGTTTGTGGCTGCCCCTGCCGCCGCGAGCGTGCGCGCCTTTGAGGGCGACGGCGCTGACGATCCAACCGATGCGACCGACGGTGCGGACGTCGAGACAGTGCATGAGCTCGCGTCGGAGCGCTGTGATGGGCGCGCGGCCTTCCGTGCTGCCTTGAGCGTGCAGAGCCGCCCGGTGACCTTGCACGGGCGGGCGCACAGCAAGCACGCGCCCTCGCTGCAGCAGAGCACGCTCACCATCAACGCGGCGCTCCAAATCGAGAACACGCTCCCGTACGATGTGCACGTTGCCATCGACTCGAAGGCCGAGTGGCCGGTGAGCGCGGGCTGCGTGCCCGCGGGCGCCTCGAGCGCGATGGCTGTCTTGCCCGCCGGCCTCGGCGCCGCGCTCAAGGTGCGCTTGCGCATCGGCGGCGACGCGTGGGGCGAGCCCGTGGCAGAGTACGTGCCAGTCGCCTACTTTGGCGCGAGGGGCTCGGGCGGCAGCTGGCAGGCGACAGTCGCGTCGCATTGCGTGCTAAGGGACCCACATGGGCGGAGCGCGTACGTGCAGCTGCAACGCGTTCCGGGCGGCTCGGCAAGCGCCGTGCTCGCGCTGCAACTCGACGCCCCTCTCTGGATACTCAACCAGTCGCAGCTGCCTTTGCTCTACTCGACGAGCAGCGCCTCGCGCCTCGGCCGCCTCCGCCGACGTCGTCGCTCCAATGGCGATTCAAACGGAGATGCCGAGGGCGTCGCGTTGGGCGCCGGGCGGCGGCAGGCCAAAGCCACGTCGAGCGCCGCGTCGAGCGCGGTCGGCAGCTTCTTTCGGCCCAAGCAGGGCAAGGCCGCCACTGAGTCGAAATCGGCCAAGGCGACCACGCACGTCCCAGCCAGCGCCGCACCCACGCGGGCCGCAACGAGGATCTCGATGCTGCGAGGACGCCTGCCGTTTGGGCGTAAGGCTAAGGGTGGCGCGGAGGCGGTGGCCGATGCGATCGATGCGGGCGCGGTGGATGCGGCGGGCGCTGCTGGTGCGGCGCGTTCGGCTGATGTGGCGGGCGAGGGCGCTCAGGGCGCAGCGAAGGAAAAGTGGAAGTGCGACTTTTGCGAGTATTCGGGCAGCTTTGACGACGTGGCGCACCACGAGGTTATTTGCTCGGGCGCACGTGCGCACTCGGGGGGCGTCGCGGCGGCCGTCGTGGGCGAGGGTGCCGACGGGTCGTGCCTTCTGACGGAGGACGAGGGGGATGCGCACGAGGATGCGCAGGCAGCAGCTCAGGAGGGTGAGGACAAAAAGGTCGGTGACGCCGAGATAAGTGACGCCGAGGCTGGTGGCGTCGAGGGCGGCGACTTGGCGATCGATGAGGGCGCGGAGGTGGACGCGGGCGGGGAGGACGAGGAGGACGAGGAGGACGACGAGGAGGACGAGGAGGACGCGGAGGGCGAGGACGAGGAGGAGGACGAGGCGCCGGAAAAGCGGTCGAAGGTCACCGAAGGTTTCGTCACCGAAGGTTTCGAGACTGCAGAGGGCGTGGAGGACCTGAGCGATGGCCCATCCCTAAGCCCATCCCTCGCAAACTCTCCGCGCAAAGCTCGTCGCGGCGGCGAGATTGAGGACGATGAGGACGGAGACGAGGACGAGGACGAGGACGAGGAGCTGGTTGCAGACGCCGCCCCAAGCGCAACCGACGATCTGGCAGAGGGAGATCTGGCAGAGGGACGCCCCGCCGCGCTAGGCCCGTTACTGCTCTCGGGTCGGCGCATCAAGCTAGCGATGGCGGGCATGAAGTGGGGCGGCGGCGCCACGAAGCACCGATGGAGCAAACCGTTGAGCTGCGAGATTGTGGGTGAGCACACGCAGCGCGATGTGGGCGTCTTCGAGGTAGGGATCTCGGTGCTCGCCGCACCGGACGTGTGCCCTCGCTCGCGCATCGTGCTGCTGCACCCGCGCGTGCGGCTGGTCAACCGCACCGGCATCGACCTGATGTATCGCTCCAAGGGCGGCGATCTGGGCGGCACTCTCACCCCCGGCCTGGAGGAGGGCAAGCCAGGGCCGTCGGTGCCCTTTCACTGGCGCGACACGCCCGCCGACAGCCGGCTGCTCCAGCTCGCCATCCCGAGCGACACCAACCAGCGCAGCACCTCTGTCACGAGTGGTGCGTCGCCGCTCATACGGCGGCGCAGCGACGGCGGCGGCTTTGAATGGTGCGGCGCCTTCTCGATCGACACGCCGACGGAGCTCGTGGTTGCCATCCCAGGAAGGAATGGCGTGCCGTGGCTGGTCCAGGTCATGGTGGAGGCGGTGCAGGCCTCGCTCGTGGTGTGCTTCGACTTGGCCACGGCCGCGCCGTACCGGCTGTGCAACGACTGCCACGCGCTCACGCTCACCTTCCGCCAGAAAGGCAGCGAGCTGGTGTACACGGTGGCGCCGCGGCAGACGCTCGACTACACGTGGGACGAGCCGACGGGTGTGCGCGTGCTCGAGGTGCGGGTCGGGGTGCTTCTCTCTGAGGGCGAGCTCCTCGTCAATGATAAGGATGCTCGTCTCCAGAGGGATATGCTCATCGCTCAGGAGACGGCCGCCTTGGGCTTGGTCTTCGAGACCAAGCTCGCCGAGCTGCGCGAGCCAACTCCGCACGCGGCGGCCAAGGGCAAGACGGCCGCCCTCTGGACTACAGTATGTCTGGGCAAGTCGACGAGGCTGGTAAGCGTGAGTCCCTCACGCCCTCAGGAGCTGCTGCACGAGCTGCAGGCGTCGCTGCTCGTGCACCTCTCGTCGATCGGGCTCTCCCTCGTCGACCACGCGCGTCGTCACGAGCTGCTCCACCTGCGTGCCGATGGGCTGAGCCTGTCCATGATGAGCTCCGCACTGGAGCACGAGGCGCAGATGACGATCAATTGCATCCAGGCAGATGCGATGCTGCCGCAGGCGGCGACGCCCGTGCTGCTTCTCGGCGCGCCTGGCTCCGGGCAGCCGTGGTTGCAGGCCAACATCACCCGCCGGCGCGTCGAGAAGCGACTGAAGCGCGTCTCGATCAATGCGCAGCAGCTGGGCATCGCCCTTGACGAGCCGCTGCTCGCGGCGCTCGTCGCCTTTGGCCTGCGCTGCCAGCCCAATGCCTCGGCCGTGGCACTCACCGACGCGGAGAATACGCCCACGACAACGGCGTCATCGCCGGCAGCGGCAGCGGCAGCGGCGCCGTCAGAGGCAACGGCGCCGGCGCGCCTCACACCCTCGCTGGCGCTCGTGCGCGCCGCCTCCTCAGAACTGACTGTGGCGAAGAAGGGCGGCAAGCGCTTGTGGTACATCGACAGCCTCTTGTTGCACTCGATCAGCTTGCAGCTCACGTACCGGAGACTCCCCGGCGCAGCCGAGCATAGCGCAAGCTCTGGGATCCCCTGGCATCTCATCCCGAACGTATCGGATCTCTCGATGCAGTTCCGGGCGTATGAGCTCAGTCAGAGCTTCTTCGAGCGACACCGGCTGCTCAAGGGGATGCGCAAGCACTACATGGGCGAGGCGCGCCGCCAGCTGCTGCGCATCGTGCTCAAGACGGACGTGGCCGTGCTCGCGGCCGACTCGCTCGTGAGCTCCAAGGTGAGCGGCGTCTTGAGCGCATTCTCGAGGGCCAGCAGCCAGCGCTCTCTCGCGGTATCGAGCCACGTGGAGAGCGACAAGCTGCGAGGGCCGCTGGCCGCGGCCGCGATCGCGGCAGCGGCTGAGAGTCGGCGCGAGACGGGTGATGGGCTGGGCGCTGCACTCGCGTGCCCATCGGGTCGCGTGCGTTTGGCCCGCGCATTGATCGGCCCGGCACGGGCTGTGGGACGCTTTGACGAAGTCGAGGCGGTCGGATGGCACTGCTTGCACCACATGCCGGACCTCTCGGAGCATGCGAGTGAGCCGTTGCTCTGCTGCGTGCGCGCGGCGCAGGCGGGCAACGTGCTCCTGCTCACGGATGGGCGGCTCGTGTGTCTTCTCGTGCGCAAGGCGCCGCCTATCCTGCTGTGGCAGTTTTCGCTGCGCGACGTTGTCGCCGTCGAGGAAGACCCCGAAGAGCACACTGCGCTCTTTGTGACCACTCAGGACGTAAGCGAGAAGGCTCCGACACTGCGTGTGTCGGACGAGGCGGCGGCACGCAGCCTGAAGCGCTCCCTTCGGGCGCAGGTCGAGGTGCTCACGGGAGCGGCTCCGCGACTGCCAGCGCCACGTGACGCATGAGCGTGGCCCCGTGGCGCGTGTCCGTGTGAGCGCACGCACACGCGGCACGCGGCTCCTCAGGTATCGAGGTTGGATACAGCGTGTAGAGTACACAGGCCACGAACAGATTGTTTGAGCAGACGGTGCAGAGTGCAGAGTGCAGAGTGCACAGATCGGTTGTTTTTTCAGAACCCGGTGCTGGGACGGGTCGTTCGCCGGGATCGACGTGCCGCGTCCCCGGGATGCGCGCGAACGGCTGCGGCGGGCTGGCTGAGAAGTACGCTGAGAAGAAATGTCTCAATATTTTTCATCTCCGACACACCGCGACTCGACTCGCACGATACAAATTATCTACGCAACGGTCCATGCCAGCCCAATACCCCTAGATTCATGCCAGCCAATCCAGACTCACGCCAGTCAGCAGTCACTGTTCATGCCAGCTCCACTGTTCATGCCAGCCGAGAGATAGGGTGGAGAGCGAATGAAGAGACGGTGGCCCCCATGACGGCGCCGACTCACAGTTCGCGACGCCGCCACGCCCACGAAACGTGTGAGATAGTAGTACCCACCATCAGAGCCGGTAGATAACCAGCATCCGCGGCCAGCGCAAGGCCGTGAACAGCTCGAAAGTGACGACAGGCAGCGTGATGCCATCACACTCCACAGTGCCAAGGGCAAGCAACATGAGCCCGAGCAGCAGTGCCGCGAAACCGCGAGCGCGCGAGTGCGCACCGAAGCCGGCCTGCGCCTGCCACGCCATCAGCATAGCGCCCGACATAGCGCCCGACCTCCTCGATCTCGCTGTAGCCACCAGATCACTTTGAGATTGCAACCGCTCTGCCTCTCTGGTCAAGAAGGCCTCCCTGGTCGCCTTCTCGAGGGCCGCCTGCTCCACCGCCGCCTTTCTAAACGAGCGAGCCCGTTTGGGCGAGCGGCGGCCGAGCACCTTACTGTCAAACAGCTTGACGGGTGCGAGTGCCACCTTCCCAATCGCCTCACCGGACTCGGCGATCGTCTTGACGGTGTTCTCGCCAAGGTCTTTGAGAAAGTCGCCCGTGCTCTTACCAGCGGCGTTGAGTCCGTCTCCCGCCGATTTGAAGAAGTCATCCATCTGCATTTGGAGGGGCCTGCCTCCAGGTGAGAGCCCTTCATTGAGCTTCTCGGTGGCTACACTCGGGGAAGTGGGCTCTGAAGGGTTCTCGGTGATAGTATTGGGTTTGGGCTTGGGGAAGAAGTCGGCCGGGGAGGACGGAGTCTGCTTCTCCGGGGTAGTATTGGAATCGGGCTTGGGGAAGAAGTCGGCCGGGGAGGACGGCGTCCGCGTGATAGCGTATGCGTGATCAGGCATGGTCCCAGGCATGCGTGTCGGCATGCGTGTCCCGCCGCCATTCGTGTCAGCAGGTGGGCCGGCACGCTGGATCAGCGCCGTCGCTCCAGCGGTACCTTTCGTAGGCGTCGTTGGTTCAGAGGGGGAGAGGGAGGTGGTTGTCAATACTTCAAGAGTCTTGACCGTGTTCGACGGCAAGTCAGCCATCGTCTTGACAGTGTTCTCGCCGATCTTGACAGTATTCTCGCCAAGGTCTTTGAAAAAGTCGCCCGTGCTCTTACCAGCGGCGTTGAGTCCGTCTCCCGCCGATTTGAAGAAGTCGTTCACATGCATTTGGAGGGGCCTGCCGGGAGAGAGACCCTCATCAGACTTCCCCGTGGCTTCGGAAGTTGACCCGACAGACGTGTCGGGCATGGCGCCGGGCATGCGCCCTGAGCTGCTGTTCATGCCGAAGTGCTTCCACCATGGCTCGTCTCCGTTTCCGTGCACAACCGCCGCGGCTGTGTCTGCTTCGGTCTCGGCTGGGCCGTCCGAGTCGCTGGCCTTCTCTAGCTGCTGGCGCGCCCGTGCAGCCCGCCCCATTGCTCCTCTTTGGCGACCCATGATGGGGACAAACGGGCGACCAGGGCTGGAGCCTTCTCGCTTCTGCCTTCCGGCCCGGCCTTTTGAAGTTCGATGCGCTCGCCGCAAAATCGTGCAGTAAAATCGCTGTTTCGTTGTGTCCCCAACACGCCGACACAAGACAGTGTCATCTTAGTTTCCGTCCCGTGTGTGTCCCGGCTCCCCGGCTCCCCGGAGTTTTTGAACCAGAAGAAGTCCTACTTCGCGGCGGCCAGTACAATTGAACCAGAATTGAACCCCGCGCCCCCCAACCAACCCCCACACCGCTTGTAACACCGCTAGTTGGCCTCTATACAAGTACAACGGATTTCTTTCCTCGTTTCCGTGCAAGGGGAGGGGAGAGGGGGGGTCGGAGGTGGCCATCGCGATAGAATGGAGCGACAAGTCAAGTCATACTGAGTAACTGAGACCGACCTCACTAGCGAAATTGAGTAGCCCGAGCGAGCGAGTACTCAGTACTTGTGTTGACCGAGGGGAGCGGAGCCGTCCGTCGAGACGGTGGATCCGCATTCCACCTCGGTTCTGAAAACGGATGAGGAGGTTGAAGGCCAGCGACCTCCTGGAGCCGCTGGTTCTCTGTCCCCCTATCTCCCGAGCCGGTACGTGGGCGAGCGGTGGGATACATGTACGGGTTGGGACCACCCCTAGACACTGTGGAACGGGTCCCCCCTCTACACCAGTTTGGGAATTGAATGCAGAATGGTCGGGTGTGCACACAAAAACACAAAGTACTTGTGTTGACCGAGGGGAGCGGAGCCGTCCGTCGAGACGGTGGTACTCAGTACTTGTGTTGACCGAGGGGAGCGGAGCCGTCCGTCGAGACGGTGGGGCCAGTAGGGCACGTACTCCCCCACCCCTCATATCACATTAGGGCCGGGAGGTGGAGTGAGCGTGGGGGGACCGCGAAGAAACTGAAACTGAAACTGATTCACAGGTAACACATTCACTCTGACGTCGCGACGCGTCTCTCGCGCGAGTCCTCGCGATGCGGATGGCTGCGCGATGCGCGATGTTGCCGCAGCGCTTCGTCACGCGCGCCAAGATCACAGCGAAGAGTCACCACCGATGCATATCCACCTTACCGACCGTCGAAGACATTCGGCGCCTCGAGAGTCCAGAGGAACTCGAACGAGCACGGCTGACCCTCACGGAAGCAGTGGACAGAGCGCGCGTGGGTGGTGTGCCTATGGCGCGGCGCGTCGAGCTGCATCATCTCTTGGCTCGGACTTTCATCCGGCTTGGCAGCCCACTTGACGCGGAGGAGGTGCTCGACGAGGCTATCAAGCTTGCCGGCACGACAAGCTTCGAGGACATCATGCATCGAGAGGCGGGCTTCCTGCTCGGCGTCTGCTACCAAAAGAGTGGGCGGCGCGAGAAGGCGCTCGAGATCTTGGAGAGCGTGCTGCAGCACGATGGCACCCACTGGCGCGCCCGCTTCCACACGGCTTTGATCGCTATCGAGGAGAGAAGGCATGAAGAGGCGGAGGAGCACCTTGTGGAGGTGCTCGAGCACTGCCCGGACCATCGGCAGGCCAAAGCGCTGCTTGCCAAGCTGAATGAGCTAAGGGAAGCCGCGGCTGGACGGTTGCAGCCAGCGGAGGATTAGGAAGTGGGACGGGCGAGAAGGATATAGATATATATATAGCCGCGAGAGAGGCGGCCGACGATCCAAACATGAAACGGTTATTGATATGTGATAACATAGCGGGACGTATTCGTATAACAGCGCCTCCCAAGTCCCATGCGCCATGCCGCCTCCCTCCGGTCGGTGCTGTGGCTGTGTGCCCTCTCCTCGGTGACGCTGACGCGACGGTGTGCGTTAACTTAACGAAGCGTAAAGCCGAAGGATCACCATGCGTGATGCGAAAGATGTTTCCGGAATTCGATCGACGAAAGCGCAAAGTCTCGAGCAAAGCTTGACGTGCTCAGGCTCGGCATGCGCCACTCGCTTTGTCAATGCCTCGGGCTCTGCGCCAGCACAAGAAGTGAGCGATAAAAACTCGATGCTTTTTGGTCAGCAGAGTATACATGTATGAGGTTTTTCACGTAACCGCTGACGTTCGTTAGTGTTATGAGTTTAGGCGGTATTTCGGGTGCGGTACACAACCCCTTCGCCTTCGCCGTTGGCGTTCACTCCGTCCAGGTGACGTCAATTGCATGCAAGCAATCCAGTTTGGGGTCAAGTCGCGTAACGACACCACACGAAAACTGTTTTGCTCATGTCGCTCGTCGACGACCAGATCGTCGCCTTGCTGCAGCAACGACCACTTGTGGAGTCGCGTGGCCGCAAGCCTGGACGGCGCCTGCAAGACCTCAGGACGGACCCATTCACGGGCGACCCCTTCGTGTACGGCGGCGGTGCTGCCGTTATGCAATGGACACCACGATCCGAGAAGGAGCGCCTTCCGGGCGGCGGTTCGGCGCGGCCCATGGAGAAAGTCGCACTCGTCGACGGCCCACAAGGCAGCAGCAGCGGAGGAGGCGCTCTCGCGACGAAGCGCTTCGACACAACTCCAAAGATGGTGGAGACAAGGAGCGCTTGGCAGTTGAAGCGTGCGACGGATCTGGCGGCGGCGAAAGCCCACCAGCACCTTGGCCTTGACAGTGGTGCAAGCACGGAGGCTGCCTGTGATGCTGGCATCGTCTCGAGCGTGCGCGCGCGCTGGCTTCGGGCCGGCACTAAGGCAGCTCTGGTCTCGCGGGTCGTCAAGGCGACTCTCTCGGCGCGACTCGCTGCCACCTCTGCCCACGATGCTGAGTGTGCGGTGGCGGCGGACCAGTTTGAGTCACGTCATCGGCAACGGTCGGCCGTGGCTGAGCTCGCGTACTTCTCGGCAGATCCCATCGCGCGCCGCTCGCTCAACGCGCACACGCAGCGCGCACAGAGCGCCTTCGTTCGCGAGATCGCTGAGGTTCGACGAAACAGATACTTGGCGCCTCCTCGCCATCTCGGAGATCACCATCTCGGAGATCGTCATATCGGAGATCCGCTCGAGCTCGGAGGCCCGACGAAGCCGAAGTCGCGCCGGCCAATTGCACGCCTCATCAAGATGAAGCCGCCGACCCCCTTCGACGTGTATCGCAGCCTTTGGGCACCACGGACCAGCTGGGCAGAGAGCCAGGACTTGTACGACACGGAGGAGGTGTGTGCGCGAAATGGCTACAGATTGCCTCAGACTGCCTCTGAGTGCCTCTGAGTGCCCATGTGGTTGCCTCTGAGTGGCATCGATTGGAATCTTGTGCATGATGATGATGATGATGATGATGATGATGATGATGATGTTGAGCGTGATGATGATGATGTTCGGCGTCATGGTGCGCTTCATGCGCTTCTCAACGGACTGGATGATACCTGATGACCTCTAATTGTCCTCTAATTGACCTCTAATTGTCCTCTAATTGACCTCTAATTGTCATCTTATTGACCACTAATTGTCCTCGAGAGTCTGCCTGCAGGTGCGCTTGACGCGCTTCTCAGCTGACTGGACGAACGCGCTCAGCCTCGGGCTGGTGCGCGTGATCCTGCGCGGAGACGGCGACGAGGAAGCTGACGAGGACGGCGACGGCATCCCCGATGAGGTGGAGGAAGTCGGGGAGGCGATCTGGGCGCACAACCAACTAGTCACCTCCCTCTTTTCGAACTATGCTTCACTCAACGGCTCCCTCAACTCCCTCTCGCTCGCGTCCTGGGGGGCGCTCGTGACGGACTGCCAGCTCACCACCGTTTCGTCCAGGTTCAACAAGCTTTCGGACTTTGAGCGCATCTTCTCCGAAACCTACGAGATGGACACCTCATCAGCCGCCCTCGGGGCCGGGGGGCACCTTGTGGCCGAGGGAGGGGGAGGAGGAGGTGACGGTGGTGACGCGCTCTCACGCCCCGAGTTCCTGATCGTGCTCGTTCGCATCTCGATCTCGATGTTCGTGCTCACGCACGAGATCCCTGACGTGAGCGATGCGGTCTCGCAACTGCTCGGCGTGTGCGTGCAGGTACGCTGATGATCGCTGATGACCGCTGATGACCGCTGATGACCGCTGATGACCTCTGATGACCGCTGATGATGTCTGATGACGTCTGATGACGTCTGATGACGTCTGATGACGTCTGATGACCGCTGATGACCGCTGATGACCGCTGATGACCTCTGATGACCTCTGATGACCTCTGATAACGTGACGACGCTCGGCGTGTGCGTGCAGTCGCGGCTGGGCGCACTCGTGACCGCCGACCCAGATGCCTTCCGTCGCCTCTACTGCTACTGCGAGCCAACATGCAAGGTGCTCAAGCGTAACGAGGGCGCGCTCCAGCGCATCTTTGCATGCATCGTGAGCTCGACGAGCGCCGTGGGCAACGAGTCCGCGTCGCACGCAGCGGAGCGCCAGAAACACACCATTCGAGAGCGCTCCTATGCACCCGAGCGAGCAATCCCCACAGTGGCACTCCGCCCATGGCTGCACGCACTCAAGAGGCTCCACGTCATCGGACCCGATCTCTCGGAGCGAGATGCGGTGCGCTGCTTCAGCTGGGCGCGGATGGCTGATTGCCACTGATTGCCACTGATCGCCTCCCTCATTGCATGCAGGTTCGATGCTTCAGCTGGGCGCGGATGGCCGTAGGCGACTCCCAGACGCCGCGAGGCCACTACGAGGACACGGTGACTGCCCCCGATTACTCATGATTGCACTTGATTCGGCCTCGGATGAGTGCCCTTGATGACGTCCGATTGCCTCCTCTGATGTACCTCAGATGCACATCTGATGGCGCATCCAGGTGCTCCCCTTTGAGGGCTTCATGGAGGATGGCCACTGATTGCCTCCCTCATTGCATCCAGGTGCTCCCCTTTGAGGGCTTCATGGAGGCGCTCATCCGCATCGGTGCGCTCAAGGCTTTCCCCACAGCGGGCGAGATGCTCCGGATGCCGGAGGGCTCTGCCGAGCGCACCGATGCCGGTGCGTACCTGGCGCAGCTGCAGCAGCTCCACACAGCGCGGCACGCCAAGCTGGTCGAAGAGCGAGCGGGCACGTGGTGCGGTGCGGTGCCCGTCTATGGCTTCGAGCGCCGCGTCCAGTGCACCATCGACATCTTCCAACACGCGGTCCAGGCGATCGACGGCGCTGGCGCTTGAGCGTGCTGCGCGCGAGCCGGCGTCCGGGCCTCAGCTTGGTGCTTGCCTGCGCACGCACGGCATATCACAAAACACAAATCAGTATCAGCCGTGCCGGACTTCCGAGCACTCCAGCCCGGCCGCGGCGGCTGACAAGTGACATAGTCAAACTCACATCCGATCCGTGTTAGGTGTTTGAGTGTGTTTATTTAATGGAGACTTCATTTTATTCGATTCGGAACGCCGAGAGACCCGACGGAGTCCGAATGCGAATCGTCCACATCAATGCACAATCAAACACGGGCCAGAGACCCCTCCGCACCAGCTGCAGCTCCGCACACAGACCACGTGATCGTGAACGCGTTCAGCGTGATCGTGATCGTCAGGTCGTCAACCTCCTGAAATCTCCCCCTGACCTCCTGAAGTTCTGCAATCGATCAGCGCTGGCGATAGCCCATTGCTCACCACGTAGCTGCGCATGGCGTCCTCGCATAGCTCCAGCCAGTATTGATTCATGATTGGCAGGCTCATCTCGTCCCTCGGGGCTCGCCGGAGCGTGCCGTAGGTCTGGTTGTGCAGGTTCTGCACCCGTACTCCCCAGGGCTTCTCGCGACCCATCCAGTGCGCCGCTCGGTACTTGGAGAGGAGGGCGGGGTCCATGACCGGCTTGCCATTCATGTACCTGTGGGGAAGGGGAGGGGCGCCGTGGTGAGCACGTGCATGCTGGGCGCATAGCATGGCGGGTCCATGACCGGCTTGCCATTCATGTACCAGTCGGTGTGCAGCTGAAATTGTACTAAGGGAGCCGGGGACGGTAGCGGCGGGAAGTCCGTGCCAACCTGATGAGGGAGTCGATCAGCATGCAATCAGAATGCAATCAGTATGCCATCAGCATGCCATCAACATTCCATCAGCATGCAATCAGCATGCAATCAGCATGCAATCAGATGGGACGGTGGAATGGGGAGTGCGCGCCGACCTTCCAATGGCCGTTCAGCAGTTTGACGGCGTTCCACATCATGTATTGGTCCGTTCCTTGCGCACTCGCGTTCACCGCAACCATGAACTCAGGCGGCGCCGGCGAGCAGAACGCTAAGAAGCCAGCATTGGGTTGGAAGTTGGCATTGAGGGTCTGGAAGTTGGCCATGCCCGTCGTGTCGACGGAGGCGAGCTTGCTAGGCATCTTTGTGCCCAGCATGCCCGCGATGGCATGCCCGAGAAAGTAGTTGACGCTCGCGTGCATCACCCACGACGGGCGCTCAGCCGTGTGCAGCGGCGATCGGTGGTGCGTGCCGGCGTTTTCATAGTGCGTGCCCGACTTGCGCTGCGCGTCCCAGATTCGGTCGTGCAGCTCGTCGAGCGAGGGCGCGTTCGGCAGCACGAGCATGTCCGAGTCGAGGTACATGACGCTGCGCAAGCTCCCCGCCGCCACATCGGCGCAGGTCTCGTCATTCCACGAGGTGAACAGGTCTAACCGGAAGAAGGTTGAGTACTGGCCGGGGACGCTCGTGAGCCCTCGCTTACGCGACCAGTCGAGCAGCCGCGGAGCGGGCACCTCGCGCCAGAAGATATGGGTCGGCGCTACGAGTCGGACGAGCAGCTCGGTCTGCTCGGCGGACAGAATCGAGTCGGGCTCCAGGCGACTCCAGAGGAGAAGGTAGCCGGTGTCGTTGAAGGAGGCCGATTCACGATGCCCTCCTCGGTGCCGCAATCGTGCCCGATGGACAGAGTACATGACGACCGCTAGACCCGAGAAATAGTTGCTAGACACGGTGAAGGCGTACACGCGCTTGGTCGTCACCGCGCCCCAGCCGTGGCACTTCTTCTCTTTCCTTGGCCAAGACGCCGCCGTCTTGGCATCGCCTAGATGCTGCGACGACGCAGCGTCGCCAAGAAGTGCTGCTGCACTTTCAGAAGCAGCCACGAAAAGCAGCACGAGCGCGCATAATGGAGACGATGGCGTGCATCGTCGCATGCTTTCGGTCGGCTCTTCCGGCGGGCTCGCCAAACAAAGGCCTGGTGTGAACAAACGGTTCTGAAACAGGCGTGTGTGTCAGGCTGGCGGCTGACCTTTTCGCAAACCATCGAACACTCTCGGAACTCCCCACTATGTCACCGCGGCCGCACCGGTCCAAGCCAGTTCCACGAGGGCAGGTGCGCATCTGGCGGCGGCGGCACGTTGACGCCCGGGAAGTCGACCAGCGGCACGTGGCGCCGCGGCGCGGGCCTCAGAGCGGCGGAGCTCCCGGAGCTCCCGATAGAGAGCTGTGAATGCAGATGTGAACTCATGCCTCCACTAGCGGCGCGCGCCTCGTCGGTGCGGCCTCCCGCCTCGGCGGCGGGCGCGGCGGCAGGCGGCGCCTCGTCGTCGATCAGCTCGAGCAGCGTCTCGCCGCGCGCGCTAGGGTCGCCGAGGTAGCCGGGCGGGTAGCCGAGCTGCTGCATGCGACGCAAGTACGGTGGCGGATCACCCTCTCGCATGCCAAGCAGGGCTCGAAGCTCGGCCGAGAGCGCGCCGGGGCGCACGGTTGGCTCTGCGTCGTAGTAGCGCCCGTTGAATGCGGTCAGCGACGACGCGACGCGGCCCGCCCCGTTCCCACCGCCCCGACCTCCACTGCGCCCCGCGCCACGGCCGCCTGCCACGGTGCGTCCGCCACCGATGGCCTTGGCTTGCAAGCGCGCGAGGGGCAGCGGCTCGGAGAGGAGGCGCTCGTACTGCGGCTGCGCCGCCGTGATGGCTGCTGCCGCGGCGCTCGATGCGCCCGCGTAGTCCGCACAAAATGCCTGGAAGAAGTGGACGACGCCCGCAGGCGCGACGCCGCACGTCGGCTCGACGAGCTTCTGCCGCTTGGCTGGCGCGAGGACGGCGTCGCGCAGCACCTGCTCGAGCTGTGAGCGTGTGACGTCATCAATGCCATGAAAATTGACGCACGCGATGCACTCAGAGTGCAGGTGCCCGAAACCGCTCGCTCGAGGAGGCGGCACGGAGGAACCGTCCTCGTTGGCGGAGGCGACGGCGGCGGCGGGGGCAGGTCCAGCGGGTGGGGCAACGATGGGCTGTGCGGGACGTGCTGAGGATGCGGGGCTGGATGCGAGCTGCTGCTCCGCGGCTTGCGGCGCGACGAAGTCGTCGAACAAGGAGTCGTCCATGCAGGTTCGTTTATTCACAGGAACACACGAAGACGAGGAAGGTTGAGGGACGCCCATGAAAACCACCTGAACAGGAACTAAATGTACATGTAGACCTAGCTCCTAGCCCGCCCATACAAGGCGAGACACGATACAAGCGGGCGGACGTACCCGTATTCAAAACGAGACACCGGGCCGCCGGCTACCAAAAGCACCCCGCACGCTACAACCTATCTACCTGTCTACGCGAGAACACCGGTCGAACGCGACGGGCGGCGAGAGCGAAGTTGACGTAACGGCACGCCCAGCGACTCTGAACAGTTCACCGACACCTCAAGAAGGGTGTTGACTGTGCGCGGTCGCAAACAGCTTGGGTCGTCAGCCCCAGATGCCGTCCGGGAACACGAAGATGATGCGCTCGGCGAGGGGCGCGGGCGAGCAGGACGAGGAGCTCGCCGACCTGCAGCGGCGCTTCACCGCGCTCGAGGACGAGGCGAAGGCGCCCACACAGCATCCTTCGGCGCACTCGACGCTGCGCACGGCGCGCGAGCGGTCGGTGGCGGCGGCGGTCAAGGCGGACAACGAGGCCGAGCTGAGCAAGCTCGACGAGCAGATCACCACGCTGCGGCGCAAGCACGACGAGCTGGCGCATGCGAACATGGAGAAGCGGCGCGAGCTTGAGAAGCTGACGGATCGGCTGCAGGACCTTTCCAAGGAGGCGCAGATGCCGTCGGCGGACGACAACGGGACGATGAAGGAGATCAAGGCGCTCGAGGCGCGGCTGGCCAAGGCGGTCACCAAGTACGAGGATGCATACGAGGTGCGCCGCACGTACGAGCAGATCGTCAAGCGGCTCAAGGAGGAGCGGATCGGGTTCGCTAACCAGCTCGAGGCGCGAGAGCTGACGCTCAAGGCGAAGGAGCACGACTACGAGGAGCTGCTGCTCATGTCGCACGACGCGAACCAGGCCAAGGAGGTTGCCAAGCAGGACCTCTCCAAGTTCGAGTCGCTCGTCTCCGAGGAGCGCAAGCTGCGCGAGAAGGAGCTCAACGAGCGTCGCACGCTCGTCGCCAAGAAGCAAGAGATCAACGCGGAGCTCGAGCGGCGCGAAAAGGCGCGGCGCGAGGCGATGGGCTCGCAGCAGGCGGGCGGTGAGGCGGCGCGGCCGAGCGGCGGGCAGCACACGATCACCGAGGCGGACATTGAGGAGGAGCAGGAGAAGATCGCGGCTTACGAATCTGCCTTCCGCGAGATCAAGGAGGCGACGGGAGTGGCGGACGTGAACGAGGTGATCCAAAAGTTCATCACGCAGGAGGAGACGCACAAGAATCTGCTCGCGATGACGCGCGAGAGCCAGGCCAAGATCGAGCAGCTCATCGAGAAGAAGGCGCAGGTGCAGGAGCGCGTGCAGAAGCTCAAGTTCTCGACAGCAACGGAGGACTCGGAGGTCCCAGCAGCAGGCGAGAAGAAGGAGGATCGAAAGACGGAGCAGCAGCGTGTCAAGTTCGAGCGGCTGACGAAGGTGCTCGTCGCCGTCAAGGCGGGCATCCAGCATCTCGCGGAGCGCCTTGAGGGCGTCAAGCTTGAGGAGCCTGCGCTCGTGCTGACCGACGACAACATGGTCGATGTTCTGCTGCAGTGCGAGCGACGGCTGAAGATCGTGCTGGGCGCGATCAAGCAGGAGGAGGAGGCGCTGGTGCGCGACCTGGGAGAGGCTGCGCTGCACAAGCCCTCGTCGCACTCTATGGAGCCGCCTGTGGTCAACAACTACCGCGTGAAGGAAGTTGGGGAAGACGAGGCGCCGTCGGAGGAGGAGTTCGAGGAGGACCTAGAAGAGGAGGTGGTCGACCGGGACGCGCTCAAGAAGCAGAGTGAGACGCTCATCGACAAGGCGACCGGGAAGAAGAAGAAGAAGGGGGGAGCGAAGGCGACCAAGAAGTAGGCGAGCACGGGGACGCGGCGGTGGCGCGGCGGCGGCATGCGGCGACTGCATTATAGTTTCGAGCAAACGCGTTCGTCTGTGTCTCTGTGATGATCCGCGTAGTATCTGAGCATCTCTCTCTCGATGTGAGTCGCGTTGTGGTAACATAAAGTGCGCGTATACAAACCGTCTTCAACCCAAACGAAATCTGGGGGAAAATCGTGCCAACGCGTGCGGGTGCCGGTGGGACAAGGGTCCGGTCATCGTGCTATAAGCTGGAGCCGTTTGCCCGCCCTTGCGGCAGCTCGCCGACAGTGAGTTTTTCAGACGGTGACCCAGGGGCCACCTTGGGCTTGGCTTTGCTCTTCGGCCGCGCACGCTCACTGCCACCGGGCACCGCTGCGCGTTGTCGGGCGCAACAGAGTGCTGCCTCCTCCGCCGTCGAGAAGAAGCCCAGGGTCATGACCTTCGTGCCGACCATCATCTCCGCTTTGAAGGGCTTGCGCATGCCGCGCTTGTGAACCACATTCGCAAAGCCCGTCGCTGAGCGAGTTGATCGTACAAGCTCGAGATTGGCCTCGTAGGCCTCTTGGACAGCAGCGGCCGCGGAGGCACGAGCAGCCAGCGCGTCACTTGTCGCATGGTGCAACGGGCTGGCACCCTCGTGTTTGGCGTGTGCCGCCGTCCTGGACATAAGTCGCTCACCCGAAGGTGCCACGTAGGTGTACCGGATGGTCCCACGGGCACCTTCCTCGGCGACTGCCCTCGGAACAATGCGCCAGCCATCGTCATGAGCACCATCCCACAGCCGATCGTCAACCTCGTTGTCGCGGAGCTCCATCTCGTACTCCCACTCAGCGAGGCCGTTCTGCCGCTGCCGCTTCGGCATCTCTCGGTGGTACCCGACGAGTGAGGCGAGCAGTGTGTGTGGCGGCAGAGAGCTAGGACTCCTCGTGCGTCTAGTGACGACCGACCGATCGTGAGAGGAAGTCGAAAATAGCTGTGAAGAGCCCAAAACATCGAACAAAGGTGATCCTGGGGCTAGACATTGGCGGTTACCGTGTTCGATACATGTACATGTGAAGCGGCACTTGTGTGGAAACCCAACCAACGCGCCTAAATTTGGCGATACAATTGTAAAGAGCGATGCGACGTCCGGCCACGGCGCTCGTCGTTCGCAAAGGCAATCCGCCTGTCGTTCGGCCGCCGCCCGTCGCTCAGCCTGTCGCTCGGCCGCCGCCAGTCACTCTTTCGCAGCCCGGATCCACGGCGCTCGTCGTCCGCAACTCGTACAACCCGCACAACACTCGCTTGAAACCCGCTGCTGCCGCAGCAGTGGTCCCCAAGCCCTCAATCGAGCAAGAGGCCGCTCGAAAGGATGAGGCACTCAAGCGTGAGGCGGCACGCGTCGAGTTGCGCTCGCTTCGTGACGAGGCCGGCGCATACATGCACCAGGGGAACATTCGAGCCGCCGGCGATATGTATCGAAAGATGCTTACCATCGACCCGTCGTGCGTAGAGGCGCTCGACGGGCTGGACCGCATCCGAATGGAGCCGAGCCTGATGGAAAACGTGATCCACGATATGATTGATACGGCCGCGAACACAGAGATGATGAGGAGCATACTGCGGCTGTGGCAAGCGCCGGAAGACCCCGGACTCACATTTAAGACGCCTCCTGCGAACGCGACGCAAGCTATTTGGAGGACCGCTGCGCAGAAGGTGCTGGAACCGACGGCGTCAGAACGCTCATGCTGGGGTCTTCCGATGGGCTCGCTAGCCGGCAACATCTCCGCACATCGGCTGCGCCGCGCGCTGGAGCGTGGTCAGTATGGTGGCCAGCAGTCGTCTGGGGCAACTTCAAGTAGGGGTTCACATTGGGAGTCCGAGTGTCCGACTAGTCTCGGACAACTGTTTGACACTTTGAGGGGGCGCCAACAGGACGCCAAGAGGAGGCTAGGCAGCTCAGACTGAAAATCAAACAATCATTATCATATGTTTATCGTATACCGCACCCGAGCGTCAAGCGATGCGGGTCAGATCGTGCATCGTCGCCCGTGTCGTGGTCGTATTAAGTACCCGACCCAACCTTACCTTTTCTCCGGTCCTGCCGCTGACCGAACGCTGATCGAACTGACCGAACGCCGTTTCGCAGCCTTTATGGTACCGCCTTTATCATAAAGAAGAATTCGTAGTGCTAGTCGGAGACCGCGCGCGAATCTCGTTCGTAATTATAGCGGGAAACGATCATTACTCACGTCATTTGGTCATTAACCGCGAAAGTCAGAACTCCACCACCCTCGGCGGGGCATCGCCCGAAGGGAACCCAAAACCCGCACCGGCGCGTCCTCCGATTGAAACAATGTGCTCTCAGCTCCGTGTGGTGACCGGCAGATAGTGACAGTTCGGCTGGAAGTCGTAATCGAGCAACGGCTTGGATGACTGCGGCGGCACAAGCGGCAGCGGCGGCGGTGCAGACGGCAACGGCAGTGGCGCACATGCAGAAGGCAGCGGCTGCCGTGGCGCGCCACCCGACGCCGGCAAGGCCAATGGAGGCGGTGGCGTCGCGACCAGCGTCGGTTGGAATAGCGATGGCGATGGCGCTGTTGGCGCCGGTCGAGCTACGGACACCGGGCGGGCCGTGGGGTGGTAATTCTCTCCAAGGAGCAGGGCCATCTCCGCGGGCGGTGTCGGGGCATGTTTCCGGGTGCGCACTCCGGCCTGTGTCGCCGCCGACTGCTCTTCTATTCGCGCCCTGTCCAAGAGCCGCACCGTATCGGTCACATGCGCCGTCGCTCCCTGGGCCTCGGCAGGCGGCCCGCGGCCCGTCTCACCCGCGCTCGTCTCGTCCGTCTCCGCCTCGCCCGTCAGCAGCGCCGCGCGTGCCCGAGACGGCGCGCGTATGGACGTGTCGTCGTCGCGCGGTGCCCAAATTAGGCAACCATCATCGAGCTCGATCTGGTACGGCGCGACGAGCAGCACGCGCCCCTCGTGGTACTCCGTCAGCGGCATCCGCAGGTCAGCTGCTGGATGGCTCCACCAATGCCTCTTGATCTTGCCGGCCATCCAGTCGCCGCCCTCCGGGAAGAAGCTCTCGACGGCGTCGCCTACGCCGAAGCGGAGCGCGGGGCGTGGCGGCTGCTGCGGCAGCTTGCGTATGAACACGTCCGTGTCTTGCCACACGTAGATCAGATCGCGCCCTCCATCTACCTCCCGATCGAGAGACGCACCTGGTACGGTGCCTTGATGAGCCACTCACCCTCGACGAGCACCGCGCCACAGCGCGTGCCATCGGCGACCTTCTCGGTGTACCAGTGCTGCGTGACCCACGCCGGATACCAGCCCTGGACGCCCTGAACGCCGCCCAGGGTGTACTGCACCTCCACGCGCTCGCCAAATTTGAAGCGCGGCTCGTCATCAGCTTGGGGCTTGGCGTCGGGCGGCGCCCTGCGGACAGCACTGTCATCGTCGAAGCGGCAAAAGGCGAGCGAGTTGCAACCGTCGAGCAACCGGATCTGGTACGGCAGCGCAATCTCCCTCAGGGACATGGCGTAGTGTCTCATCGTGATCACCCCGAGCCTGAACTTGCCCTGGTAATTGCAGAGAACGCGATCGCCCACCTTGAAGCGGAGCTTCAGAGCATCGTCGTGATTACTGTGTGCAGCTGGCGCTCGTTGCACGGGCGCTTGTACCGGCGCACGCGGCGGGGCGGGCCGACGTGCAGATTCGGCCTCGTCGTCGCTGTCGACGATGCTGTCAAACTTGGAGTCGTCGACGGGCATCTTTGCCGATCGCTCCGCTCGCTCGCGCATGAGAGATCGACATTCGTCGCGCGTCGGCGCGATTTTTGCCTGTTTTGGAAGGAAGGATAGAGATCACGTGTAAGAGGGTACTACCCAGCCTCTGGCCCTCTGCTTAACCCAGGGAGCAGCCTCTGCCTATCCCAGGTGTGCGTGTCAGAGAAATAAGACGTGGAACCTCGTCGAAGCAACAACTCGCACACAGCATGCCTTCGATGCACGATGGATAGCGTCAAGAAGCTCGAGAGAAGCTTGTGCGGAACTTGGGCATCTTAGAGAGGACATGTTCCTGAGAGGACATCCGCTCGCCAATCAACCTGTTTCCTCTGTATTCTGCAATTCTGGTGCCAACGTAACTCATAAGAACATATCCGTCATCCCGGACTCTCAATTAGCCAAGTCTACCTTCTCCGGGATTGACGAGGCCCTGAGTACCGGTAACTGTCCCGTGTGCGCCCCGGTTCCCCCGGTGAAAACCGGCAACTGACAAACTGACCTTACAATGTGAATAGGGTTGACGAAACATCATTACGGGACGCAAGGTTGCTCTGGCCCTGCATGTCGTCATCGCCGCAAGCGACGTGCACCGAAGATGCCGCGCCCGACCACATCAGCCACGTGAACGAGCAGCTCGCGCAGCTACGCGAACAGATTGCGGCGCTAGGCGTCGGCAAGGAGTCCAAACGGGATCGCCAGAAGCTCAATCAGGCCATCTATAAGCTCGAGCTCGGCGATGAGTACGTGGCAGCTGTGAAGGAGCGCGACGCCGCCACGAAGTCCGAGGCGGCGGCTGCCACGCTGGTCGCCGAGGCTGCTGCCGCGGCGGCTCGCGCATTGGAGGATGCTGCAGCCGCAGCGGCCATCGCCCTCCTCCGCCATCCCACGCCGGCTCGGGACAAGCTTGAATTGGAGCAGCACTACCGGCAGCAGGTCGAGGCGCTCTTCGATGAGTATGCGGACCACTTTGAGCAGGCGCTGTGCGAGGGGCTGCGCTATCGCACGCCGGACCATCTCTACGCGATGCTCCTCGAGCGTTCAGGGCGCACACCGACCGACATCGCCGAGGGCATCCTGAGCCGAATGGCCGCTGTCGATTTTGGGTGCGGCACGGGCCTGATGGGCGTGCAGCTGCGTGTCGCGTGCTGCGGCCGGCTGATCGGGTGCGATCTGAGCCGCGGTATGCTCAAGGTCGCCGCCACGCGTCATAAGGGCGTGTACGACGAGCTGGTCGCCTCGGATGCGATTTCATTCCTTCGGAAGCTTTCGCCCGGTTCCGCAGATCTGATCGTCGGGTGCGACGTGTGCGTGTACCTCCGGTCCTTGGAGCCCATGTTCGCGGCGGCCGAGGCGGCCCTGTGTGAGGGTGGAGTGCTCGCCTTCTCGACGGAGAGCTGCACGCTAGAGGAAGCGTCTGGTGGCCTGCCACCCAATGGCGACGGTTTCGTCGAGCGCCCGTCGGAAAGGATCGCCCATAGCCCGGAGTACCTGCATTGGCTCGTTGCCTCGCGCGGGGGGACGATGGAGATGGTCTCGCTCGCTGAGGTCGACCTGCGCATGGACGGTGCACGGATGATCCGAGGCAACATCGCCATCATGGCCAAGCGCCGCGCGGGCTAATCGTGTCGCATCCGCGGATGGTCTGCGGCTGCCCCCGTGCCCGAATCTGTTCGATCGAGACGGTTCAACACACGACACAATGCCGAATGTACAACAGCTGACACACATATACACAGTAGTATAGCTGAGATTCACCGTTCTGCGAACCGGGTTTTAAGCAAACTGACCGAAGTAAGACCGAACGGAGAGATCAACACACAGAGAGAAGCAGGCAGCACGCTGAGCAGGGCTCACCTCATTTGCGTTATATATAAGATTGATACATGGGTTTCGGGATGGCTGTGACACTGCTCGTGGCACTTTTCTCACGGGTTCAGGGTATCACGGTACCATATGCGGCTAAAGGTCAGGTACACGAGAGGCCGTTCCGCATCGCTCTGGTTCGGGCCGCCGCGATGCATGATGCGCGGATCGTACATGACGAGCGAGCCCGGCGGGCAGCTCGCGAGCGCGTACCGTGGCTTCAGCACCAGGTTCGCCTTCATGTGCGTCGCCAGCTGGTACTCTGTCGGGCCGTTGGCCGGGTGCAGCTCGCACAACGGCACGAAGACTGAGAGAGAGTGCGGCGGCAGGTGCGTGCCACAGGCGAAGAGGTGCGGCGTGTCCATGTGCCAGCGCTGCGCGTCCGCGCCGCTATGTGAGACGACCAGCCCGGCCTTTTCGAGGTAGTGCTTCGGCCCGAGAAGAGCGCGAACCACAGGCACAAGCGTCTCGTGCGCGGCGAGCTCGGCGAGCGGCGGATCATCGGGCGAGTGCACGTGCTCCCAGCGGTGCGCGCGTCGATTCTGCATCTTACGCGGCTCGATCTGCGCGAGGCGTGCGCGCAACGTCGCAAGCCTCGCCTCGTCAAGCACCCGCTCCATGATGCACACTCCCTCTGAGCGGATCAGGGCGACGGCCTCGTCCACGGTCGTCGCTCGCTGGATATTGGTCGGCAGCGGCTTGCATGCGTCCGTGGTCGATGCACGGCGCCTGCGCCTCAGCAGCAAGAGTAAAAGCGCGGTGGAGGTGGCGACGGCAAGCAGCGATTTGCCGAAGAGCATCGCGCAAATTTCGTCAAGAAAACATTGGATGTGTTGTGTGGACACTGTGTTGACACGAGATTCGCCTTCGTGCTCAGCGCAACGCCACTGTAGAAAAAGGCTCTATTGATCGCGCAAACCCGCGTGCCGCCCCCACAATCAGTCGTGGCCGCTCTACAATTACAATTGTACCGCAACGTAGATTGTTTGCTGGTCCCTCGTTGGCTCATCTGGTGTCAATCGAACCCCGTCGGATCGCATGAAAGCGCTGTGGCGAGCTGTTCCTCTGAAAACTTAAACATGTACCGGTACAGTAGGTTCCTACGGAGTTTCGGGCGGTGCTGAAAACCCTCCTGCCTGGATTGTGGCTCCGGATGGAATTCGCGAGACTGGCTCCATCACGCGCCCAAGCCTCTGTCGCACCCACGTCGATCGACCCAGTTTCTCTTGCAGCCGAGCAAATGCGTGCCGCCAAGGAGACAAAAAGTCGAACGCCCTCTGGCAAGTCGCCCAACAAGACCCGACGGGCCTTGGGACTGTTTCGCCTGTTTCTGGCGCTGCCCGGCCCCATGTTCTTATTGTTCACAGGCACTCAATACTCACGACGTAATCGAGTCGCAGGTTGGACCGGGTCCTTTATAGAGCTCTCCGCAGGGCGGACCCTTGGAATCCAAGTCTGGGCCGTTTCAACTGCTCCTCTCTTGTTATCGCTCCTCCTCGCCCAGATCAATGATACTGACGATGCCAATAAACCAAAAGCCCATCCCGAGCGCTTCTGGACGTGGCCCAGGTCGTTGGAGCTTGCTTTGTATCTCGTCTCCATCTATGGATACTTCGCGCTTTACTATGTCGACCAATTGAATTTGTACGTGTTCGCTTTGTTCTTTGGCAATTTCTGGGCTGTTGTTGTGTTCTACTCTCTTACGAGTATTCTGCGTTCCATCAAGAAATACCAAAAGGAGAAGTACAAGTCATTCGTCCGCTCGCAAGCTGTGCGGGTCGGCATCATCACCATGATAATGGCGTGCGTGGCCACCTATGCTCTGACGGCGATGCTGCGGGTGCCAATTGAAGCGACTGAGATGGATGTCTTCGTTGAGTTATCACTCAACGGCATCGCCTGTGCGGACCAGGCTGCATTTTTATCGGCGTTCGAGGCATCTGCCGCCAATGCCAGCTGCCCTGCCGTGCCCCATTGCGGCTACGCGACTTATGAGGACCTGTGCCAGGCTGTGCAGTACGCGCCGATGGTGCAAGCGCTGGGGGGCGACGTAGTTGACGTGAACGTCTTCATTTTTGCCATATGGTTTCTCATCTCACTTTTCATTTTCGGCACTGGCCGTGCAAGCGCAGACGACGGCTATGAGCACTTGCTCTCTCGACACATGCTCGTTGCCATGGGGCTGACCCTCGTGACACTGATCATGATGCTCTACTCCTTCGTGCGCCTCCTCATCATTGTGCAACGACTTTCAGTACCGCGTCCGGCCGCTTACTTTGACCGAACGGACTTGATGAACAAGTACGAGCTGCCTTTGACATGCTATGGCAACTGTATTCCCATCTTCTTTTACAGCAGATATGTTTTGTACTTTCTTATCGTGTTGGCAATCAACTTCGACTTCCTCAAAAAGTATGCGTTCCCGGTGGAGCATGCCATCAACGAGCTCCGAAGCCAAGGGTGGGACGACGACGCACCCTCCTTCTACTTCATCCCCGCCAAATGGGTGTGCGCGTGCGGCACCAAGTCGCTGCCTCGCATGCAGACGCTGCGCAAGGACGGCCACCTAGAGAAGAGGAGCGTGCCCCTCGCATCCGCGTTTCACGGCGATGGCATCATCAAGCACATCCTCTTCGTGAGCCATCGCTGGGAAGAGCCTGGCCAGCCTGATGTCGACGGCGAGCAACTCAAGGCCATCAAGGCGTATCTGGAAGCGCACCCAGACATCGAATGGGTCTGGTTTGATTACTCGTCGATGCCCCAAGGGGACGATCGGACGGTCATGGAGAAGGCCGAGTTCCAGCTGATGCTGGCCGCCATCGCCGACCTTTACCTGACCGCGCACGTCCTCATTCTCCTCGACGGGTCGTACGCGTCGAGGTTCTGGACGCTAACCGAGGCATGGTGCTCGATGCAGACGGCCACGCCCGAGGGGCTCCGCCCCGCAACGAAGGCTGAGCGTCGCTACACGATCAGTTGCATCCACAATGCAACAGCCGAGACGACAGAAAAGGGCCTTGTGGATCTGGTCTCCAAAAAGGCGCCCAAGGAAATGCATGGTATCCTCGAGAAGCCGGACGTGAATGTCACGAACGCAAAGGACAAAGCGACAATGTTGCCCAAGATCCTGAAGATCAATGAGCACGTCATTGAGACGTTTGAGAAGCAAGTGAAGATCAATGAGCACGTCATTGAGACGTTTGACAATGTTGCCCAAGATCCTGAAGATCATTGAGAAGCAAGTGATGTTGCCGGAGCCCTAACCCGCGGTTGAAACGGCGGCCCCCAAACCCGTGCCCGCCCTTGAGCAGCGCTACGCCATCGGCAGCTGCGTGTTCGTGAAGCGCAGCAACGGACAGGAGACTCTCGCCTGTGTGAACGCATACGATGCAGAGGAGGCATTCTACACGGTGGAGATCGAAATGCTTGGCTCGGAGATGACAGAGAAGTGCCACTACAAAGATCTGCGAGCGGCCAGCGTGCTCGAGGGGTTGATCGTCTCACGCTTCCCTTTTCTCTTCCAAAGCCGACGACAGCGACTTGCATCATTCATAGTGTGATCTGCATCAATGCTCTACTCGCGCACCGTGGACCGCTTCACTGTGGTTGGACTCGTATCGAGATTCGGCGTATGCTATCAATGTGCCGCTGTCCGTATCGTTGGCCATCGTGTTTGGTAGAGGTATTCATGTCGCATCTTGCTGGGCGGGGAGCGGCGAGCAGTTTGGCATGAGAGGATTGTGACGTCGGGAACCGTAACTGTACGGCGGCTGGTGAATCTGTGATTTTGGGGTTCGTGTGCCGCGTGTCCGACTCTCGTTTGTCCGACTCTCGTTTTCGCCGCGCCCCCCTTACGGGGCAGATGACCACAGAAGCACAGATGAGCGCCGGCCAGCCGCGCCACCAGCGAGGTGAACCACGTGAGCCACGTGAGCGAGGGGGTCAGATGAGCCGGCCAGCCCCACGTGAGCCACGTGAGCAGGGGGTGGTCAGACGAGCCGCCCAGCCCCACGTGAGCCACGTGAGCCGGGGGGGTCAGGTGAGGGAGCGTGCAGTCTGCAGAGTGAGCCAGCTCGTCCAGAGCCAGACCACCTGGGCTCCCCGACGAGGCCGAGGTGTAGATTTCGACAGCTGGCTCACCTGGAAATGTGACAGCCTCAGCACATGAGCCAGGCGTCTATGCTCACGTGTGGCTCGACGGAGTGGCAGGGCGGAGTGGATGACCGCGAGGGGTCTAAGCTCTAAGGTTACTCACTGCTTCTCAAGAAGTCACTCAATCCGACGGTGCTAGCCGCCCGGTGGTCGCTCGCCTCGCTAGGTATGGTCCTGTGAGACAAATGACCGACTTTCTTGTTCACACTTGTAAGCATGAAGTGCTCAGCGCAACGCCGTGAGGTAGAGGCTCGATCGATCATCATGTCGTGGCCGCACTATTACCGCAACGTAGATCGTTTGCTCATCTGGTCCCTCCCTCTCTGGACAGCTGCGCGAGTCCTGCTCGGTTTCACGCCACCATCATTCGTGGCAATCTGTGCGCCGCTGGGCGTGATGGTCGCCCATCGGATAGCCACGTGGCGACGGCCAGACTACTGGCAGCTGACTGCTCCGCGTCTTGGCTTGTGCCTGTCCGCGGCCGGATGGGGAGTGTGTGGTGCGGTGTTTGGTGCGATCTCGGTGGCTATTGACGCCGCCTTTCGCTTGCCGAGCTTGAAGCCGGTTCCTGGCCCGTGGTGCGTTGGTGTTGTGGACTATGAGGTGCGTTGCAACAAGAGGGGCGAGGGGCGGCGCATCATCGGCCGCATGCTCTACCCAACGAGTGCGCACCAGGACTGCGCTGGCTACATCGCCATGCAAGATCGGCACAAGCTCACCCGTGCCTTCATTCAGAATGCGGCGCCAAGGGAGCTCCGGCCGTATCTCCCGAGATGGATTCTCGGCCATTGGGCGGCGATCGGCATCCGCGCGAAGTATGGAGCGACCCCTGCCTTGCCCTCGGCTGCCGATACCCCTTCCGGCGATGGTAAGCTGCCTGTCATCGTCTTCTCCCACGGCCTCACGGCCACTCGAGAGACGAGCAGCTCGATGGCGCTCTCACTCGCAGCCGCCGGGGCTCTGGTTCTCCTTGTGGAGCACACGGACCGCTCCTCCTCGCTCGCGCGCTTCGTCGAGGCGGATCCCTCGACGGGTGCACCCTCAGCGCTCCCGTACGATGCGTCCGTCATGGACCTCGGCTACGAGCCGGCCACGGAGGCTTATAAGGAAGCACGACGCGCACAGACGCTCATCCGCGCCACGAATGTCGAGGACACGCTCGAGTTTCTGGAAGCGATCGAGGAGGGGTCGGTACTGTCGGGTGGGGCTCGGGGGACGCACGTGCGAATGGACGGGCTGGCCGACGCGCAGGTGGAGACCCTGCTCAGTACTCTGCGGGGGCGCCTCGCGATTGACCGTCTGGTCCTGGGAGGCCACTCGTTTGGCGGCGCGACCGCTCTGACGGTCTGCGCCGACCGCGTCGCTGCCCAACACGGCGCTGGCGCGGTCGCGGCCCAACACGGCGCTGATGTGGCCGGTGCACGGGACGAGTGCAGCAGCGATCGCATCCGGCCTGCCCGGATCGGCGCGTGCTTCGCACTCGACCCGGCAGTTGATTGGATGCCGCGCCGCGTGTGGACAGCCACAGGCTACGATGGTGTCTTCAACGATACGAGGTGTGCGAGCGGAGGCCGAGAGGCTGCTACTTGCCTCTGAGTGCCACTGATGACCACCGATGGCCTCCCTCATCAGGTATGCGAGCGAGGCCGAGGGGCTGCGGGCGTGCGGAGGCCGTGCACCGCCTCTCACACAGCACCTTCCCCTGCTGACGATTTGGTCCGAGCAATGGGTCGAGTTCCACTGGTACCAAATTTGGGCTCGTCGAGTGCTCGTCGGCGCCGCCCGCCCGGCATGCACGCTCACGATTGCGGGGGCTGGCCATCAAGGGCTCTGTGACCTCGCGTATACCATGCCGCATTGGCTCAACCTTGTCCTGAAGACCTCCCTCGGCACGACGAGCGCCGAGATGGATCGAGCTACAACGGCAAGCGTCCTCGGCTTCCTTCGAGGTGCCAAGCTGCTGATGCCCGTAGGTGCGAGCCTAGACGGGGCTGCGGGGCTGGACCTGGTGCTGGACAAGGTGGCATACACTGCTCGGCATGTCCACGCGACCCCGTGACTCGATTCTCCTCATGACAATGTGACATCTCTCAACCACGCGGTCGTGGGTCTCGCGGCGCGGCCATCAGTGTCACAATGGGGAGGGTATGGCAGGGTACGACAGAATCAAGCGGGTGTTCTCGCTGTTTGGCACGCGACGTGACATTTCTGTACGGTACTACTTACCGTCCTCAGTCCTCACCATTTCCTACGGAACGTGCCTGCCAAAATCGTATTTTGTCTGGCTATTTCCACTTTCAAGTCTGCTGTGAGCTGCTCTGGACCTCAGTGGGGGGGCTCCCGCGCCGGCCGACTCGACCTGTGGGAAAACGTGGAGGGCCCGAGACAAAGATGAGCGTGGCTCTCGTCGGCGATGAACGTTCCCCTCGTGGGGACCGCGCCGACCGAAGCACGCCCCTCTGTCGCCAGATGAGATAGAGGAGGATGATGGCAGCTTCTCATCGCATGCATCGCCGCACGTGCGGGGAGGCGGGCGCATGCGCGATGAACCTGACGGCGCCGGCTCTGAAGACCTAGTCGTTGCGGGGCCGCAGGTCGCGGCGCACATGTCGGAGCAGCAGGCAATTATTTCCGAGCTGCGTGCGTGCGGCAAGCAGAGCCTACCCAAGGCTGAGCTGCTGAGCACTCCCAACTTCCAGGCTCTCATCGTAAGGCTCGGCACGGCTCAGCACGAGCTGCGCGAGCTGCTCAAGGAAGGCTCTTTGCGCCCGGACGACGCCAAGCTGCTCCTGCGACAGAGCCAGCTGATGCTGCAGCTGCTCTCAGAGCTCACCGAGGGCGTCGATGCCGACTCACAGAGCAGCGGCTCACCGCCACCACGGTACACTGTCGACAACCCGCAGCAGCCGCTGCCACAGAGGACCGTCAACAACCCGCTGCCTCCGCCGCCGCCGCGTCCACCGCTGCCGCCGCCGCATGCCGTGCTGAGCGTTGGAGGCGGCCCCCAGCAGCCGTCGCTCATAGACTTCGGAGACTTCTAGCTCATATATCGTGCACAGGCACCCGCCACAAGACAATCACACCCGACTCAAATGCTCGCGCTCTATCGCTCGCACGCCATGAGATGCTGTATCGCGTACTTCTCGGGTACACGATAGGTCAGGATGAAATACACTCGTGTAGCATGGACATTTCGATTGGTTCTTTATCTCTACAGTTTCTACGGTACCGGTAGGTTCTTTCATCGCATCGCTGAATTGCATAGTCTGCGCCTTACGCGGTGTGTCTCCACGGGACCGGTGGTTGTGCGACTTGAGCGTCTTGCCGCGAATGTTTAGAATCGGAATCGCTGAATTCCGCACCCCCGCGTTTTTGATGCACTTGTGAGCTCTGTACCCCCCGCACCTCGGCCGCAACAATGATCATGATGCGCGCGTGTTCGCGCGGAACGATGTGGCCGCCTGTATCGAAGGTTTCGTTCGCCACGCTCCGGTCTGCCACACGCCACCTGCGCACACCGATCGCCACGGCTGAGGAACGGAGAGAGAACGCAGATAGCGCAGCATCGTCCCTCGCCATGCGTTTTATCGTCACGGCTGAAGTCTGCGCGAGCAAGATCGGACCGGCGGGTGCTGGCTGGTGGGCTGCCAATGCATATGCTTGTCAAGTTCTTGGGTTTGCTGCTACTGATCTTGGCTACTTTGTCACAACTGGGCTGGGTGATGCTGGTGCGGTATTCACAGGCCATTGTGCGTACTTTTTGCTCAAATCGCTCGCCGTGCCTAACATCAGCATGGCCAAGGAGGTACAGACGGCCACCTTCCTCGCGTGCGCCACCTTCCTCTCTGGATTTGTCTGGCAGCCGATGTGCAATGCCCTCGCCGACGCTCCCTTCTGGATGGCCGCCAGTGGCGTCGGCGCAGCGTGCGGCTCGGCCTTCTTTGTCGGGCTTCGCGGCGGACGCAGCCTGCTCCCCTTCCCGGCCGTTGAGGGCCCGACGCTCGGAAACCTGCGTGACGATTTCACACTGTCAGCGGCCATCGGCGGCGCCACAGGCACCTTTGTGGGTGTTGTCGTGGACTTCGCAGACAACCCTTTCATCGGCACGTCGATTGGCATCCTGGCGACGGCCTCAACGGCAAGCGGCTGCTTCTCGTCGTCACAGGCCACCATCCTGGGCTTCTCCGCCGTGCAGGCTCTGCAAAATATGACCTTCCCCAGGAAGACAAACTGGATCGATGGTTGCATCGTCGAAGGCACGTACAAGACCGGCTGAAGAGTAGGATGAGCAGTTGCACCTCTTGTTGCTGTGCTACTGTACAGCTGTAGGCCCGCTTGCCATCCACAGGCACGCACAAGACCGGCTGTTGTGTGACTAAGCGCTGGCGTGGCGCACTGTCGACGGTCATTGTGCGGCGCATCGAGTAGCCTCGGTGGGCGGGTTCGAGCAGAGCCTTCCAGAGGTGTGGAAGTGTACACTCAGCGAGTACGCTTACGGCTGACATCCACATGCGCGACATGTAGAGTCGCGAGTGTAGTATGAGAACCTGGGGTAAGTCATTCCCAGGTATCCTATGTAGTACATGTAATGACTTATGTGGCGACCGTGACGAAATATCTCAGCTATGACGCACTCATCTTACGCCCGTAGACGACTCTCTCGCAACACGTAACTAGTAACTCACGTCCCACTGGAACACCGGAGCCGTACACCCCTTCTTGCGCAGCACCTCAACGGAGTACCAGTGCATCATGACGTGAGGGAGCTTACAGTGCGTTGGGCTGGGCGCAACGTCGACGGCGTGACGCCACGCACTCTCCACTCGCCCCAAATGACGCTTCGAGCGCTCCTTCGCCCAGTGCGCGATTGAAGCCGACGTGGCGCGAAGCTGGATGACGAGCAGGTCCTTGTGGATGGCGAGCAACTGGCCTGCGGCGGCGGCGCCGAGCTGTATCTGGTCCGGCATCTGCGCCATGTGGACCTTCCACCAGCCTACGAATCTTCGCTGGAGAGCCCGGGCGAAGAGCTCTGACTCAACCATGCGGAGCTTGGGCGCCACGTCCACAATTCCAACCGCAGCAGTCGGGTCGGCGAATGCCATGTAGACACGATACAGGAGCTCGAGCAGGATGATCATCACGAACCATACTATCATCGCCACGCTCAAGCGCGGGACGAGCTTCGTCAAGGTCGCGAGCAGCCCCAGCGCAGCTGGCGGAGCCGGGGGAGGCAGACGATCGCGCAACTCCACAGGAGGGCCATCCACAAGGACCAAGCTCCAAGCACCCTCCGCCTGCGACGTCGACGCAGCGGCTTGAGGCATCGGCGCCGCCGGAATCGGCGCCACCGGCGGGACCGACCGTGGCGGCGCCGTGCGCAGCACGACTTCCGGCTCGGCTTCGATCACGGGAAGCTTCGAGGGGCTCGAGGGGGGACTGGTGCAGGGGCTGGTGGCCTCTGAGCCGAGGACCGACCGTTGCCAACTCAAGACGCGCCGTTGCCATGCGTTCTGTGCGCTGCGCTCCTCAGTGGTTTCTCTGGCGCCGTAGCGGGCGCCCTTGTGGTGATGCAGACGGCGGGCCAGGCGTCGCAGGACATCGGCGGACACTGTGTCCGGCGGAAGCACGGTCGTGAGAGCAAGGGCAGCCGCGTCGGCCTCCGCCCGCGCCCTGTCGCGCTCTGACGTGACACGTACGAGGTCCTTCGTCGCCGCTGCGAGAGCCTCCGCAATCACGAGATTGCTCGGGGGACGCCTCGGAGATTCGATCTCGCGCAATCTCGCCTCGAGCGCCGTCTCGTACGAAGACTCGCTCGCCGCCTTCTCCAAGGCTACTGAGAGCGGCGGCCTCGGCGGCGAGTTCGAGGCGCAATGCCTTTAGGCGCGCCTTGGCTGCCGTTAGGGCCGTCTCGCTAGCCGCCGCCGCCTCGGCCGCCTCGTGCGCCGCCGCTGCAGCCGCTACTGCCGAGTTCGCCGCGCCGGCAGCGTCCCTCGCATGGGAACTCGCCGTCGCCAAGGCCGCGATGAATATGGTGAGATCGTCATCTCCCAGCTGCGAAGCGAGGTCCCTCGCCTTGAGCGCTTCCGCTTCTGCCGCCTGTGCCTGTACCAACGCCTCCTGCGCGGTCGTGGCGGCCGCAGCCGCGTACGCCGCTCCTCGGGCGGCTTCGGCGGCCGTCGCCGCGTTCTTTGCGGAATCCAGTGCCGCCAGAGCCGCAGCCTCGGCAGTTGTGGCGGAGAGCGAAGCCATGGCTGCATCCGAAGCGGTCTTGGCAGCATCCCGTGCCAGCCTTGGCGGTGTGGCCGGTCGCTTCTGCCACGTGGCCGTGTGTTCGTGTTCGTATTCGCGGGAGAGGCGTGCTTGCCTCCTGGCGGGCGATGTGGCGGGCCGCGCCTCGCCTTGCCGACTGTCGGGGTCGAGTTCCGGGTCGTACGGCGAGTCCGGGGCTGGCTTGGCATCAACACTCTCCCCAATCCTTGCTGCAAATGCCAACGCCAACTCTTTGGGAAACGAAGGAATGTCTGGATTCAAATCGTCGTCGCTGGCGTCGATGGCTGCGAGCGCCCATGTGTGCAGCGAGTCGGGGCTCATCTTACTCTCTGCGCCCTCGTCGCCCCGGCCTGTCTCATCATATCCGCGTGTCTGCTCGTATCCGCCCTCAACTTCCCCATAGAGATCCACCTTCCCACCGCCTACCGCAGGGCTCCTGGCTGGGCTCTTGGCCGTGTTGACATCATCCTTCCAGGAGCGCTTGAAGAAAAAGTCCGTCTTGGCCTTGGCCTCGACCACCGAAGACTTCTTCTCCGGCTGTGCGGTCGTTGCGGTCGGTGCGGTCGGTGCGGCAGGATCGGGCGTGGCCGGGAGTACGCACCGGGTCGAATGATTAAGTGCTGACTCGTCCTCGGGCGTGCTGCCCTTGGAATGATTGAGTGCGGACTCGAGCATCGCCTTAAAGAAGGTGAGGAATTCGTCCTCCTGCAGTGAGCCGTCGCGGCTCTTGTGTCCGATGTCGAGGAGCTTTCGGATCTCATCGGGGGATGGCAGCTTGAGATCGACGGCACGGGCCATCTCATGCACGGACGCGATCGCCTCGGTGATCTCCATCGATCCCGATCCGTCAGCATCCGCCTCGGCAAAGACTTCCTTGGCATAGGCGATGCGCGCTTCCTTGTCGTCGAGGAGACCTTGCGCCCACGACAGCACCGCCGCAGCACGCTCCTTTGAGATGGGGTGCACCGATCCATCGCCCGGCGGTGTGCTTTGAGGAGGGTTCGGGAAGGCGGTGCTGGACTGCAGGCCGTCGCGATCCGGCGAGTCGAGAGGCGATTGTGGCTGGTGCTGCAGCCACTGGAGAGCTGAGTCCCGCGGCGAGGGCTCCGTCACTGAGGCCGCCGCTCCCTCGTGCACTCGTCGCCGCTGCTCGTCGAGCGATCGCGCCAACCTCGCCTTGTGCGTGTGGAGCAAGTCGCAGCCCTGCTTGAGCTTGGCCACGTAAAGGATGATACTCTTCTCATCGTGTTTGCCGTACAGCGAAAAGTCACTCTTATCGAGGAGCTGCGGCACGCCCATTGACTTCTCGGCCGCGGCGAAGGCCGTCATGAGCCTCTCGGCAGGCGACAATCGCTTCGAGCCTTCGAAGTCGAGGGCTGTGGGCTCCGAGTCATGCACTGCGAGCACACACGCGCAAGCGCGATGGAGCGTGCGAGCGATGGAGTAGACTGGTCAGGTGAGCGAGCATAAGCGAGCACATGGTGTAGTCCATAATGGTTCGGGTGAGAGGCGTGCGGGAAGCCTCGGCGAAGGAAACGTGTGGGGAGATGTGGGGAGGTGGGGAGATGTGCCGTGTCGTAGATCGCGGCGGAATGAATCTCGGAATGAATCTCGGTCACTCCGCCACGTTGCAATGGCACGCAAAGATGTGCGACGTGTAAATATGGGGGCTGACCTCTCCATACAGGGGGAAAGTGGCCGCTTGGGACGTCGGGCCGCAGGTAGGTGGCGGGGGCATCAGGTAGTCATCAGGTAGACATCATGTAGACATCAGGGAAGTCAAGCGCACGCACCGAGCGCGCAGAAGGCTTGTCCATCCGTGAAACCCTTCTGCCAGCCGCCCTCGAGGACGACGCCGTGCGGCTTGACCTTCTCCTTGGCCCACTCAAGCAGCTCGGCGATGCCGGCTTTGGGGGGGCCGTCGGCGCCGCCATCGTCGAAATTCAGCGCCGTCCTCGGCGCGGAGCTCTGAACCTCAAACGCGAGGATCAGCGTCCACGTGAGGCCGAGCACGAGCTTCCGATATCCGCTCGCGAGATCTTCGGCGCCGATGTTGACGAGCTTGATGGACTTCTCCCGGAGCTCCCTGAGGAAGATCTGGAGATTGTCGAGCTTCTGAAATGTCGTGCGCGGCGCCTGGATGTACCGAGCGCATGGCGATCTGGAGAGAATTTCTATGAGCACGTTGGGCAGCACACCCAACTTGATGTCTTCGCAAAGGTCGGTGGTGATGAGCTGGCGCTCCGATAGCCACGAGTTCCACCAGCGAGTGAATGTCTGCAGAGGAGAGTTTCGAGCAGTCGTATAGGCTGTGAGCATCGGCGCCACACGGCCACAGCGCAAGGGATCAAGGGACTCATTCAACTCATGCGAGGCACTGCCACAAGCCATTTGGCTCTGCGCGAGTTCCTGACCTTGAGCTGTTGTACGTCGAGGTTTGCTCGGAGCAAATCACGCTTTGCCTCTCCATCATTGTGATCCTCCATGGGGGCTCGAGAGGCCCATGCGTCGTCCTTCATTAGGAAGAATCGACACAGAGAGATGCGGGTGCTGCACGCGGCACCAGAGAGCAATTGCCGAAACCCAACATGCGAAGGTGTTTTTGGTGCATGCACGTGTTGACGATAGAGCACCTGAAACATACTATTTGCGTGACAGTTGAGATGCGATTGAACGGAACAAAAGACAGACCTCTCGCTCGCCCACTTCCGTCCCGACTCGCGGAGGCGCCCTGTTCCTTGCCTCCTGATTCACTGCGAACAGGAGAAACCGCTGGCGCTGAAACCTGCGGCAGAATGCCTGGATGAGCCACGTTGGAAGTGACGTCACTTTGAGTGGTCGACACTTTGTTGGCTCCCGAAAGGAACCTCGAAGACCCATGGCTGCGTGCTGGCATTCACGGCCGGCGCCGGCATGCATGGAGGTGCCAGCAGGTCGCTCGATGCATGAGCATGCCCTGCTGGCCCCTCCGTGGAGGGCGTGTCCGGCGCCAGTAATGCCGCCCCCGACCCCGACGCCTGCGCCGCCGCATACGCCGCTGCCGCTGCCGCTGCGACTGCGCTCGGGTTGTACGCCGACTGATGATCGTAGCCCGAGTACCCCGGGGGCAGCGACTGCTGCTGCTGCTGCTGCTGAAAGTGGGCGTACATCGCGGCGTAGTGCTCATAGGCCGCCGAGCCATCCATGCCGCCCACACCGTACTGGCCCGCCATCGCTGCCATCGCCGCGCCGTTGAACATGGCTTGCGCCGCGCCGCCAAAGGCAGGGTGCTGTGGCGCCTGGTGGGCAGGGGCGCCGAAAGGCTGAACGCCGTGGGGCGCCATGAATGACACGGGGGGCATGTGCGAGAACGTGTGCGCCGGCCCGTGGTACTGCATCATAGCCGCCGCCAGCTGCGCTTGCGTCGCTGCCTGTACCCCCGCCGCGTAAGCCGCCTGGATGGGGTCATGAAAGCTGGGAAAGGCTCCCGTGTGTGGTGGCCCCGTCGATGGCCCCGCGCCGATCGCGTTCACGGAATTTGGCACGCGCCAGCTGCTGCTTGCCAGCTGCTGCTTGGCGGTCCGGCGCTGCACGAGCTGCACAATGTTCTCTGCCGTCACGCGTGGCCGGCCGCGCTTTCTCTCCATCCTCCGCTTGCACTCGATGCCGCGCATCGTGCATTGCTCACACCAGCCTGTGGGCAGCATGATGCACTTCAGACGGTTCTCGTGACACAGATCGCACGCTTTGGCCAGGCGCGTCGTGTAACGACCGCCATCCGTCGACTCTGCCACACCGTTGGCGTCCACCTCCACCTGGCTACCATACGCCGCGCCTGTAGCAATGCCTTCGGTGGTGGCGAAATGAGCATCGCCATCTACTGAGAGCTGGCTAGCTTCCTCGGCGAAAGCGACCGCCTCCTCGGACGCGTCCTCGTCGGACACGCTCAAGGCAAACTGCATCTTCGTGGGCGCTGACTCGCCCGGGACGCTGCCGCCGATGCACCACGGCTGAGCGGCCGCGGCTGAATCGTCCTCAACAATGGCGAGCACCTCCGCATATGGAGCCTCCCGCATTGACCGCTCGTGACACGGTGCGGAGGCCGATGAATGCTCCTCCACTTCCGTCGCACAAAGTTTAGCCGCGGCTGAATCGTCCTCAACAATGGCGAGCTCCTCCGCAAAAACTACTGCAGCTGGAGCCTCCCGCATTGACCGCTCGTGACACGGTGCGGAGGCCGATGAATGCTCCTCCACTTCCGTCGCACAAAGTTCAGCTTCTTCTGCCAACCTTTCGTTGGACATCTCCTGCACCAACCAGCGATTTGCCAAGGTTACAGCATGGTTGGGCTGCACCATAGATCCTTCACCCTCAGCCATCCCTGGACCGACAGCCGGCACGGGAGTCATCGTTTGACTACGCATGACGGGCTCGGTGGCAAGCGGTGCCGGCGCGGCGCTGGCGTGGGCCGCGTCGGCGAGGGGCGTGCCGTCAAGCGCGTAGAGCGGCCCGTCCACGACCCTGACCAGGTGCGCACGCAGCACCCGGACTGCCTTGAGGATGGCGCAAGCTCTGCTCGCATCAGTCCCGGTCAGCCATTGGCGGTAGCGGGTCAACTCGCTGCCATCGGCGTTGACCAACCATCCCCCTGTAAAGTTGGTCGGTTTGATGCCATTCATCAGCTCGCCCGCGAGCTTCCAGAGCAGATCGAGGTCTGCCGGGTACCGGCACTTTCTCAGCTGCTTGGCCCAGCGCGCTGCGGCTGACTTCCATGAGGACTTGACATCAGCCCAGTCAAGCTGGTCCTGGATCAGGTCGAGCGTCCTGACCGCCTCCAGAAAAGCCTCGCCTTCGAGCGTAGCGTGTGTCGCGCCACCTTTGTCCGAGCCGGAAGAAAAGGAATCCATTTAACCGGATGCGCGGCGAGGAAGAAGGCGATTCCCTTTTAAAAGCGCCGTTTTTTCGCACGCGACCTGCAGATGGACACAAATTTCGTTTCATGGCGTTTTTGTCGAGTTCCGTGGCGCAATAGAATGGCGGGTTCCGTCGGCTCCGGGGACGTGGCGCGGGTCGGGTTGTTTGTGAGGTTCGCGCTGAACCGTGTGTGCCGTGTGTCCCGGCTCCCCGTTCCTCCTTATGTCTCGTGTCCCGTGTGTGTCCCGGCTCCCCCGGTGAACTCCACTGTGAGTTAGTGCCTTCTCGGTTGCGGACGTTCCGCAAGCTCGGCTAACAGCCGTTTCACACCAGAGCTGCTTGAGAGCCATGAATGAACATGGCGCCTGGGCACTTGCTGCCTACTGAAAGAGACAGCCCCTCTTTTCTCATTGTGAATGGGGGCTCCCACGCCGAGCGTGAGGTCCGGCGCCCGCGCAGGGCCGACTCCCCTGTGGGGAAAACGGGGAGGAGAACGGGGAGGAGTGTGAAAGAGCACACGAATGGGCATTGCTCCCTCGGAAGCTGTGGTGCGTGGAAGCGGTGCCGAGCGCGTGCGCGCGAGCGGATGCCGGCCGCGAGAAGGCCTTATCGCTGGACCCGTGCCGCGGTCGATCGCAACGACCCGGATCATGACCACAAACGTCAAGTCCCTCCTCCTTCTCATCGCAGCGGCATACGGCTGCGCCGCCTCAGACCCGATCATTTCATGGCGCTGCCGCAATTCCAACCGCACGATCGACGTGCCGGCACCGCTTCCGGCCGTCGCGCACACCGCCCTGATGGCCGCGGGAGTGCTCAAGGGTGATCCGCTGTATCGTTACAATGAGCGCGACTGGAGCTGGGTGGCCCTCGAAAACTGGACGTTTGAGGGCACCTTCACCCTTGGCGCCGACGACCCGCTGCTCAAGGCCGATTCGCTGCTCACCATGGTGGGCGTCGACACGGTCGCCACGGTGAGCATTAACGGCATCTTCGCCGGGAACACCGACAGCGCGTTCATCACGTGGGAGCTGTTTGTGGCCAAGGCCGTCCTCAACCAGGGCGTCAACACAATCAGCGTCGCGTTCACCAACGCACGCGCCGCCGGGATGGCACGCGCCAGCGCTTATCCGTACCCTGTGCCCGCGTCCATCTATTACCACACATGGAGCGAGCCGGGCGACACGTGGGTCTACAATGCGACTTGCGAAACCGGACCGTGCGTCGGCGGCCTGCCGTTCCGAAACTTTGTGCGCAAGTCACCGACCGACTTTGGCTGGGACTGGGGCCCCAGCTTCATGCCGACGGGCATCACGGGCAGCGTCACGCTTCGACCGAGCAAGAGCGCCTCGGAGGGAGGGCCGCAGCTCCGTCGGCTCTCCATAGCACAGGAGCATCAGCGGAACGGCTCGGTGGTACTCGCTGTGAATGCCCACCTCGCGCCTGGCTGGAGCGCTACGCGGTTGCATGCAAGCCGCGTGGCCCTTCGGCTCGAGCTCTGCCGGCCAGATTGTGCGAGCGCCCACGCCGCCCACGCCACCCATGCTGCCCATGCCGCCGCCAGGGCCGCCGTACGGTACCAAACGTCGCTGACCTTTGCCAGCGTGCACGCGCGGCGCTCGGTCGTCGCTGAATCTGGCGCCGTCGAGCTGGCCGAGGGGGCAGAGGAGGAGGAGGAGGCAGCGCCTTATCTTGCAAGGCTGCTCGTCGACGCACCAACGCTCTGGTGGCCGCGCGGCTACGGCGAGCAGCCGCTCTACGAGCTTCGTGCCTCGCTGGTGCCCTGCGCTGCCGCCACGCCCGTGCCCACGATGACGCCCGTGCCCACTGCTGCTGCTGCTGCTGGCGACGGGCGCGGCAGCGACGCCGAGGAGGCGTCGGCGTGCGTGCCCACGACGGCGCCCATGTCCTCGCTGCGGCAGCGTGTTGGGCTGCGTACCGTGGAGCTGGTCGAGGAGCCTGCGCTGCCGCCGGCGGAGGGGCTGCCGAGCGGTACCTCATTCTACTTTCGTGTGAATGGGGTGCCCATCTTCGCCAAAGGCTCCAATTTGATTCCACTGGATGTCTTCGCGCCGCGAGAGACCCGTGAGCGCGCGCGGTGGCTGCTCAGCCTCGCGGCCGCCGCCAACATGAACATGGTGCGGGTGTGGGGCGGCGGGCGCTACCTGCCCGACTGGTTCTACGATGTCGCCGACGAGCTCGGGATCATGATCTGGCAGGTGAGTGTCGTTAATTGCCTCTGATTGCCTCTGATTGCCACTGATTGCCACTGATTGTCACTGCCCTCGGGCCAAATCTCGATCTGCGTCGATCTGGCAGGAGATGATCTTTGCGTGTGCGCTCTATCCCCGCGACGGCCACTTTCTCGACCTCGTGCGCAAGGAGGTGACGCAGCAGGTGGCGCGACTGGCGGCGCACCCGTCCATTGTCATCTGGGGCGGCTCGAATGAGAACGAGTACGCGATGCAATGGTTCAATCTCAGCCGCGTCAACCGTGACCTGTACGTCGCAGACTACGTGAAGCTCTATCTCGACACGATACGGCCCTCGGTCCTCTCGAGCGACCCCGAGGGTCGCCCGTTTGTAGATAGCTCGCCCTCGAACGGGCTCATCTCGAGCGATCTCGACGGGCGCTCTCCGTTGGTCAAGCGCTGGGGCGACGCGATGGGCGACGCACCCGACTATCCCCAAGCGCCCTCGTGGGGAGATCGGCACTACTACAACTACAATGCGGACTGCGAAGATCCGTCCACGTACCCACTCGCCCGCTTCATCTCGGAGCACGGCTCCCTGAGTGCCCCCAATTGACCTGATGGTCCATTGATTGCCTATGATTGCCTCCCTCATCAGGTACCCACTCGCCCGCTTCATCTCGGAGCATGGCTTTCAATCCTTCCCCTCCTTTGAGAGCTACGCGCCCGTCACGGCGCCCGAGGACCACTCGCGCGACTCGTGGCTCCTTTTCTACCGGCAGCGCCACCAGCTGGGCAACGAGCAGGTCGAGAAGATGATTGCATATGATTGCCCTCCCTCATCAGGTCGAGAAGTTGATGAGCTCGCACTTCAAGGTGCCCCTCATCGCCCTGATGGCCCCCTGATTGCATATGATTGTCTCCCTCATCAGGTCGAGAAGATGATGAGCTCGCACTTCAAGGTGCCCCCCGCCAACGTGTCGACGATGCAGCCCAAAGTGTTTTCGGACTACCTGTGGCTGACCCAGTTGCAGCAGGGGCGTTGCTACGAGACCGCCTTCGCGCAGTGGCGGCGGCAGCGCTCGATGCCGACGAACACCATGGGCGTGCTCTACTGGCAGCTCAATGACATTTGGCCCGGGCCGAGTTGGTCGACGATTGAATTCGATGGCACTCCGAAGCTCTCGCACCACGGCGTGGCGCGCGCTTTTGCGCCGGTCCTCGTCAGCGCCACCGAGGCGGCAGGCACCGGCATGCTGACCGTCCATCTGACGAGCGATCTGACGCGAGATCTCTCTGACAATCTCGACCTCGAGATCTATCGGTGGGCCGACTCGCCCGCAGTCGTCCTGTGGCGGGTGACACACCTCGCGGTCGCCCCCGCACTCGGCACGCAAGAGGGGTACACGGTGAACATCGACGATCTGCTCGCCGCCGCGAGCGGCGGCGCGGGCCCAAAGTTGACTCGCAACGAGACGTTCGTGCGTCTCTCGTTCGGTGGCAACGGGACCGGGCCCATCGAGGCGTTCCATTTTTGGACTCCGATGAAATACGCTACGCTTCCCAAAGCCAGCGTTGTTGTGCTCTCAGTTGATGTGCCACCACCATCCGTGGGAGGTCTCAACGCGAGCGTGCGGCTGCGTGCCGAGCGCACAGCAGCCTTCGTGAGCCTCGCGTCGCTCCACGTCGCGGGTGCCTTTAGCGACGGAGCCTTCATGATGCTTGCGGGCTCCGAAAAGACCATCACGTTCACCGCGCAGAAGCAAGGCTCGTGGGACGACTTTGGCGTTGGGCTCCGTGTACGCTCACTCTGCGACACCTTCGATTGAGAGACGGTCTCCGACATCGACGAGATTGACGAGATTGACGACACCTTCGATTGAGAGACGGTCTCAGGTGACGTGCCCGAAGGTGGCTGGGAGCGAAAGCGTATGATCGCGCATCACCCAGCCGGAGTCACTCATGGCATCATGACGGACAGTGTTCGGTGGCACAGAAGAGGAAACGGCCCTGCGTGACTGCGCGGTCCGAGGGGGGGGAAGCGACGTACTCACGTAAGGTCAAACGTGATCCATCCCATCGCATTTCTATGGGTGTCGGGTACGCCCAACCCTGAACCCTGTAGTTCGAGCGCTGTTTCCGTGGGAGAGAGCGGAGGACCATTGCAGGCCACGCCAGCTTCGACGCCAGCTTGGCCTATGGCCAGCGAGGCGAATCGCCGCCGACAGACGTACGACTTTACGTGTCCACGTGTTTAATCAAAGTGATACGTACTACTGGGCCCGCTTCTGCGTGGGATTCCCTCGCTCCGGCTCCGCCGCGCACCGCACGATTCATTCTTAATAGGCTCGCTTGCAGCCCCATTGGAGTGGTTGAGAGAGTGGTGGAGACTCGCCCATGATCGCCGGCCGGTGGGCCAAAAGTGCCAAAGCGGTGGCCCAGCAGGTGCTGAAGGTGGCGTACGCCGCGCTCGTAGCATAACTCACATTGTGCGCCATCTGCTCCGTGGTTGAAGCCGTCGTTGAAGCACACAAAGTTGTAGCGGTCGCTGCTGAGCGTGCTGTTGCAGATGGAGCCTCCCCACGGGGTGCCGCACAGCTGCACCGGGTGGTACCCCACACGAAAGCGCTTGATAGCGTGGCGCGCTGTCGGGTAGCCGCTCAGCTCGAGGTAGTGCTGGTAGAAGAAGTTGAGCTCGATCTCGTCCATCTCGCGCTTCCTGTGGGCCCTAGTGCGCGACATGAGCTCCGGCCACCTCGACTCAATCTCCCAGAGTACGCGCACGTTGAAGAGCACGGGCATGTGCACCGCCGGCGCGTACTCTCGAGGGGGGGGGATGCGCCGAGGCGGGGGAAGGCGCCGAGGGGGGGGAAGGCGCCGAGACTCACTCGAACTCTGCTGTGGCGCACTGCTCCGCTCGAAGCCTCCTACCGCACCACCCGCCGCGCCGCCCACCACGCTACCCGCCGCTCTCTCGCCAGCACCGGTACGTTGGATCCAAGCGCCCTCGCGGGTATCGTCTACCTCGTCGAGCACGCCAGCCATGTAGACCATGGCCCGCTCAACGACGTTGCCGTCGGTCGACTGGTTGCGCCGTACCGGCAAGCTCGCATCAAAGAAGACTAGCTGCGCCCCGCCCGCTGCCTCGCCTCCTGCCGCCGCGCCGCCTGCCGCCGCGCCACCCGCCTCCCACCAAAACTCAAGACCGAAGTCACGCCCACTGGCCACGATGTCATCGTCAGAGTAGATGAACCTGCGGTGGTGGGAGGACGAGGGGTGCGCCGAGGTGAGGGGCGGTCAGATGTTTGAGATCCGATGCAATCTCATGCAATCTCATGCAATCTCACCAGCGCGAGATGTTGGGGATCCAATGCAATGCGGCGAGAATAGCGTTTGAGTTGTACGTCGGCAGCGCCCGCAGCGGCTCGGGGAAGAAGGCGTTGTGAGGGTAGACGTACAGGCTGCGCGCTCGTACAGCATGCCCATGCGAGGCCCGCCAAGCGCGCCCTTGGCACTCATCGACCAGCGGCTGCAGCGGGGCGCGCAGAGGTGTCCGCGTGAAGAGTGAAGAACGGACGTCGTTCGGCACGTCTCCCAGCCACGGGAGTAGCCACGGTGGCAGCTCGCCGCTCGTCACGATGTACACGTTGCGGATCGCCGCCTCCAACCGGGGCGTCTGCAACACCGACCGCAGCGCAAATTGAAAGGTGCCGTCATCCCTCACCCGCTGAATGTCGGGCCTGCGAGAGAGCTGCTTGTTGCGCAAAGCTGAAGCCATCGTCGACTCGACGTGAGGGTTACCTGCGTCCACCCACATGAACACGTAGTCGACGACAGATGGAGAACTGTCAAAGTGCCTGCCAGTGTTGTTGTTGTTGTTGACTGCACGACCAGCACGTCGAGGCCCCATTTCAGCCTGCAGCCGCGCAGAGTCGAGCGCGTAGTAATCATCGATCCAGCTCTGGAGTTCATCGTGCTGTCTGCGCACTTCTCTCTGTTTGAAGAGCATCTCGCTGGCGTGCTGTTCTTGCTGCCGTGCTACCTGCTTCCAGTGCCGCACTTCGATCTCGCGCCGAAACGAAATCCATGCGAGCGCTGACAGCGCCACAAGCAGCGCCACCGCGAGCACACCTATGGCAGTCCACATCCACGGACGGAGCACGCTCGCTCTTTCGTCTCGGAGCAAGGTGTGAAAACAAGGCCGACTGTGAACTGCTAGTTGACCCTGAAAACGCTGTCATTTCTTGGGATGTGTCATATATCCATAGCCAATATTAACGCGACACAGCACGCAACACAAACCGAGCAAACAGGCTAAGGAAGAGAAGGACAGGCGACGGTCGCGGGCAGGACCCATGCCAGCCACAGCTACCGCCCCCGCGGCGGCGAAGCCGAAGGCTCGCATCAAGGGCAGCAATGCGCAGCCGACCACGTGCATGTCTTCCGGCTCTTGGCTACGGATCTGCGATGATGGTTATCGTGCTCGTTATTTTCGTCCGCGTGATTAGCGTGAGCCGTGCGCCATCTCTCTTGACGTCTTGAGTTACATCTCGCTCGTCTCTCAGCATACGCTTGCGCTCTCACTCTTCATCCGCACGAAGCTCAGCTGGTCCAACTTCTTATGGACGCGCCAGCTGGTCCAATCACGGGTCCGATTAGCGCCGTTCACACGCTCCATGCGCAGCATGCCATGCGCCGCCACAAGCGTACCGTTGCCGTGACTTTGGCGGTCGCTCTTCGGCGCCGCCCACACTGCGCACTCAAGGATCGACGAGGGCGGCGGGACGACATAACGGCCTCCCACGCGCCCTTGCATCAAGCGCACGTTGGCGCCCGGCGGACGGTTACGGCTCTGCCTATTTAGAAGCTCGAGGGCGGCTTTGGGGAAGCCGAGTCCACGTCGCCGCCCCTCCTTGCCCTCACTCTCGCTGCTGCTGCTGCTCATGTTGACGGCAGCGGCGCCATGGCCGCCGTCGTCGCCGGCGGCATAAAACCCAAAGGTGCGTCGGGGCGTACGAAGACGAGGTCAAGGATCTTGTAATTCCACACGGGCAGCGCTCGCACCAGCTCGAAGCCCAGCCCGCTGAGAAGGCGCAGCGTACGGAAGGTACGCCGAGCGTCGTTGAAGCGCATCTCCACCACGAGAATACCGATTGAGATCCCACCGAGATTGGTCGGATCAAAGCCTTCGAGCACCTGACGAAACACAGCACACGTGCATGCATGCGCTCGGAGCTGCTCAGTGCGAGTCCACACGCTAGCACTGGGGAGGGGACAGTGTGGGCACGGTGTGTTGATGAGGCAGTCTCGACGGAGCATCTCGGTGCATCTCACCGCAAGCTCGGCCCCCTCCACGTCGAGCCAAAAGATGTCGACACGGCGCACACTGAAGAGGGCAAGGTAGTCGTGAAGAGGTGCACACGGCACGTCGATGCGCAAAGCGCGCGTCGTGTTGAGCCACGCCGTGGGGGCGCGCTCCTTGTAGCCCGCGCGCTCAAAGTTCTGATTCATGAGCGTCTCGAGGCCACCCGTCTCGTCCGCGGACATGCGCGCTACGCCATGCCTGGCTGAGCTGACGGAGCGACGCGCTGCAAAGGTCGCCCTGCCGCGCACGGTACACACCGCGCCACGGGCTGCCAGCACACCCGGCCGGTGCGTCCGGATCAGCTCGAATGCGCTGGGGTTAGGCTCAATGAGCAGCCCGCGCCAGCTTCGGCAGCTCTCTGTGAACACCGTGTTGCTCGCGCGCAGCCCATCGTGCCCTCCAAGCTCGACGAAGAAGCCGTCGTGCGGCTTCCCGAGCGCAGTCGCCAGCGCGAGCACAAAGACCTCCTGCCGCTCTTGGCTGCGCGAGCACGGGCGCAGCCCTGGGTGCATCTCAATCGTAGGGCAGTCATGGCACCTGTCACGCATGGCAATCGATGCCAGCGCAGTGTGCGAGGACCGCCACGCTTCCAGCGGTAGAGTGTGCGATAGCGACGCCGAGGTGCAAGAGGAGGCCGCGCACACCGTCGCGTTCGTGAAGAAGTAATCCATTCTCTAAACCTAGTTCAAACGAATGCATGTCGATGTCCGTTACAATTGTACCAGAACCAGTGCGTGAGGGAGGGAGCGAGTGACTGTAGACTGAGTGTATAGAGATCGGGTGAGTGAAGTAATGTCTCAATAACTCTCTTGGCTGTTAGCAGACGTGGTTAGGTACTGTCCCGGTTCAAAAACACCGGGGGGAGCCGGGATATTGAAAGACGTTCCTTCTCTCACCCGATCTCTACATCACACACAAACTGTCCCGGTACTGGATGGAGAGGCGTAATATTATGATTTTGATTTCGTCTACGTAGCGCCATATAGTCTGGCCCATATAGAGAACCGCTAAAGCTGAACTATGCCTATGTCGGCCCAACCCGTACACAAACAATCCGAAAGCTAAACCCACAGTCATGCTGACACAGAGAACAGACCTCGCAAACCCGAACAAGACCGTCTCAGGACGACGCGATGTGCAGCCTGCGGCGCGCCACCGGAAAGCTCAATCTTCAATGTACGGCTTCACAGAGGACCATCTGAGGGAGTCGCTGGCAGGTACGCTGGTCGGAGTCATTAAGGGACTGCCAGTCCAACGGTCGGACTCCTCGCCCCCCGCCTTTCCGCCCCAGCGAACCCTCTTGCTCATCGCGGTGATCGAACGCTGCATGATGGCGTCGGCCCCTATGAGAGCGGGTCTCCACCTGCCCTTGGCCTCGAGCACCTTGCGCGAAAGGACCTTCCTCGTAGTGAGGCAAAGGTATTTCTCATCGAGGAGCTCCACCTTGATGACGCCCGAGCGGAAGTACGGCTTAGCGAGGCGCACGTCCTCAGCAAGCACCTCCTCTTTGTACTCATGCTCGTCGTCTGGTAGGACCTCGGCCACAAAGGCGAGCACCTTTCGCGCGTCGCTCGCCGACGCAAACGTCGCGACTAGAAAAGGCGTCGTGCCCCGATAGCCATCGCCCTCCTGGCCGTTGGCATGACGGCTGAGGTTATGGATCACGGCGTTGGCAGCATCGGGCGTCCATGTGCTCAACCGGCAGCGCTTGGACAGGTTGGGCAGGCTCTCGTCGAGCACGTGCGCGAGGAAGGCGCCCAGGGCGGAGGTGGCCTCATCAGTGAGCCGCGGGTCGCTCTTACCATCGTCTGAGATCGAGCCCGGGACGAGGGCTCCAATCCACAGGGTCGTCTCCGAGTATCCCCAGGACTCCTCGTCCCGATAGAAGTAGGCGGCGCGCGCGAGGATGGCAAGGACGATCACGCCGTGGATCGTCACCCACACGAGGAAGACGTGAACTAGAGGCCCACCAATCTCCACCTGCCGCTGCGTCCACCCTCCGTCCGCACCCTCAACCCAATCAAACGGCGAGGCGATCTCGACTCGCAGGTCGCGCTTCTCGCCGTAGAGCCCGAGCCCGAAGCACGTCTGATCGCCGATGATGAGGGCGGCGAGTACGAAGCTGCTCAGCACGTACAGGTCGATCAGGGTGGCGTACGAGATCTGCGGCAGCTTCTCGGTCACCACGTACCGGAAGGCGATGATGGCGAGCAAGAGCGTGATGGTCACGCCTGCGCGATCGGCAAGCCCCGTGTCGATGGCGTACGTCGTGACCAAACTGCCCTGCAGGATGAAGAGCGGAAAGACGACATTGAAGAACCAGTTCCATGGCCGGCGGCGCACGCGCATCTGGATGTCGATGAAGGGGTACCTGATGAGGGAGGCAATCAATGGGTACCTGATGAGGGAGGCAATCAAGGGAGGCAATCAAGAGAGGCAATTAAGGGGTAGCTGATGAGGGAGGCAATCAAGGGAGGCAATGAGGGAGGCAATCAAGGGGTACCTGATGAGAGAGGCAATCAAGGGAGGCAATGAGGGAGGCAATCAAGGGTACCTGAGGCAATCAAGGGAGGCAATGAGGGAGGCCATGCAGGGAGGCCATCAGGGAGGTCATCGAGGGGCCATCAGGGAGGCCATCCGTGGCACTCCGAGGCCATCAGCGGCGTACACGCTGGCTGAGGACGAATCCTCCTCACGTGTCTCTCCAGCGTGGAAATTGAGGCGCGGGTACAGAGTGTACTCATGCGCCTGCAGGAAGGTGTGCGTGCGCAGATTGCTTCGGCGTTTCGACGACGCGTTCTTGACGAGCTCCACCTGCTTCGCGCGCACCCTGGCGCCGCGTTGGACGATGGTACGCTTCTCGACGGAGGGGTTGGCCGCACGCACCTCCTCATGGCCGCTCACGAGGCGCATCGTGAGGATCTGCGCGTCGAGCGGGAATGAGGAGAGTTCCATGGGCTCGGAGAAGGTGCCCGTGAACGACCAGTGCAGGCACACCATCGGAGGATTCGAAGCCTCGCCGGGTGCCGAATCATAAAAGTGGTACCACGACTCTTCGTTCTCCATCGTGAGCACGTTGTCAAAGTAGAGCCGCGGGGCCCAAAAGCGCTTAGCGCTTTTCTCGGCTTCAAGATCCTCCTCCTTCTCAGAGGGCAGGTAGCAGTACAAATGGCCCACGTACTGGTTCGTGCGGCTCCTGTCGACTGCGATGGAGCGCGCCGCTTCGACGTCCGCCAAAGTCATCGTCGTCGTCGTACTCTTGCTCGTCAACGGCTTGAGCTCGGGCTCGAACCAGCTGGCCTCAATCTGTGATTTCACTGCGAACTGCTGAAGCACGAGGTTGACGTCCAGCAAACGGTGGATCAAGGCCCTCACCATCACTGTCCGTGTCACCTTCACGTTTGTCTTCAATATGCCGCGCGGCTCCGCCTCTGTGCCCTCCGGCGCCGGCTCCGGCGGCTCGGGCGCCGTTTCCTCCGGTGTCGGCTGAGGTAGGACAAGCTCCATTCTTATCTCTTCGCCGCGCGTGACGAAGTCAAACTTTTTTGAACTTTTTGGAAACTTGGCCATGAATTAGTTACCGGGTTTTTTTACCGGGTACCCGGTAGTTTCTTAACTCGAGTGGATCCCTCCACAGCCCTAACTACGACTTTCGTACCGTCATGCGCTGCGAGAGTCAGCCTCGACGATAAAGATACTTATTAGGACCGCGACGACGAGGCCGACGACGGTCTCAAGTTTGAGGCACAAGCAGTGATCGCGCGGACGGCCGTGCCCGCCTTTTGCAGTCGTTGCGCGTGCTTCAGCGCCGCTTGAGCGTTGCGCTCTGCCGTGCGCTTAGCAGCATTGAGCGATGCCCTCTCAGGCTCTGCGGGGCGGATTGGCTCGGCGAGAATGGCTTCCATGTCGGCGGTTGTGAACGATTCTTGGGGCTCGAGAGGGCCTGGCGCCTCGGCATCGCTCAGAGCGAGCAGGTTGCTCCGAGCTGCAACCTCCGCAGGTTGCATCTTCTCCTTCGGGTGCACATCATCAGCGCCCTCGTCATCTCCAGCTTGCGATTGTATCGCACTCACTGTCAAGGTTTTCTTCTTTCGTTTCCCGTCAGGTGAATCGGCACATGAGCCAAGAGGTTTCGAGGCTGAGCCGAAGGCATTGGCCGCGCGGACCACACTGTTCGCCTTGCGCAATTTGTTCGCCGCTGCTGCTGCCGGTCGCACCACTTGAGCGCGGCGATTTACGGGGCGGTCAGCAGCACTCTTCTCGGGTTCTGCAGGGGTGCTGATAGGCTGCTGAGAAGCTTCGGCCGCCTCTGCCGCCGCCGCCTTTTCAGCCGCCTCCGCTGCCGCATGGGCTGCCTCAGCCGCCGCCTTTTCATCCGCCTCCATATGGGCTGCCTCTGCCGCAACCGCGGCCGCTGCAGCGGCCGCGGTGGCGCAGGAAGCTGCGAGCCGTGCTGCGGCCGCGGGATTGCATCTGGGGGCGGCAGATGTAGGTCGAGAACGAACGCTCGCAAGGAGCTCGTGCTCCAGCAGCGCGATCCGGGTCGCCGCCGCTGCCTCTGCATCTGCCCTTGCCTTGAGCTCGTCCTCGAGTCTCACGAGTTTCGACTTGAGCTCGTTCTCGAGTCTCGCCGCTTTCTCCACATCCGCCTTCGCCTGACTCTCCATCTCGAGCTTCGCGAGCCGGCTCGCCGCTTCCTCCGCCCTCGCCGCTTCCTCCGCCTTCGCCTGTTGTTTCCGCGCCTCCGCACGAATCTTCACCCTCTCCGAGGCCTCGGCAATGCGCGCCTCAGCGTCAGCCTTCTGTCGTTGTTCGGCCAAGGCCTCCTCTTGCTCAGCCGCGGCTGAAGCGACCGCGGCCGCCATGCTTGCATTCTCATATGCCTGTTGGATTTCGCGCTTTGTTGGAGGGGGCCTCGATGCAGCCTCTTCTGTCCGACTGGACTCGCTCCACAAGTGTGACTTGGGATGACTTGGGATGGGGACCGGGGTCCTGAAAAAACGCGCCGTCGCCCAAACCCGAGTCACTGCGCCAGTCCGCCTCCTCGACCGGATGCTGGTCAGGAGCCTGGTCAGCGACCCCTTCAGGTTGAGCGCCCAGCCACCCTACTCGGCGATGGCTTTCCTGCTCGCGAATGTTGTTCAGGCAACCCGCACTCTGTGGTCGAAGAAAGGTGGACTGGTCTCGTTTCGTCGGCGCGGCGGCGCTCTGGGGCCTGCTCACGAAGGAAGGGACCGAAACGTTGGTCGGCGCTCTTTCTCGAGCATGCCCGTCGAAATCGCAACGCCGAACGACTTCGGTGGCCGTGCCGGCGACAGGCATTTCGCTCAAGTTCATGACGCGCGGCGACACGTGCCTTGGTGAATGGCGAGGCGACATGTTCCGAGATGACGTCGCAGATGACGGTCGCGACGACGGTCGCGATGACGGTCGTGACGGGCGCGGCGACATGTTCGGGATGCGCGGCGAAGCTGCAGGCAAGCTCATATTCGCATCGCACGGGTTTTGGCCCATGGCGGCGTTGAGCGTCATCAGTTGCATGGCCTCACGTGGGGTCAGACCACTCGGTATGTTCGAGTCGCTTGAAGTTGCGAGCGCTTTGTCAATGTCGTGAAGCGCCTTGGAAAGCCCTGCATAGTTCTTGTCCGACGTGGCGCCTTTCGAGGTGAGCGGGGCAAGGCGCCTGGCATTCGACAATGACCGTGGGCTTGAAATTCGGCTGTCTGATGGAGAGAAGGTCACAGTCCGACCTGCGCTTGATGGCCTTGTTGATGGCCTCGTCCGACTTCCGCTCGATGGCCTCGTGGATGGCCTCGTGGATGGCCTCGTTGATGATCTTGACGCGAAATCGGCCGTCGCGAGAGATCTTGCGTCGCCACCGTCGTCGCCGTCGATGGACGACGTGGCATATGGCCGCGATTCTTCATCCCATCCTGCGGCCTGCTTCGCCAGCATCTCGGCCGTCATCTCGGCCAGCTGCATTGCAAAGGGTTTTGGTTGGTCTGCCGTCCACGCTCCCTCTTCTGCGATTGATGCTAGGTGACCCTCAGAGTCGTCACCACCTTCAGATGGGCCATACGTGCGTGAATGGCGTGGTGGGCCATACTCAGCCTGTGATGCCGGCGCCACAGAGGGGCGGCGCTTGGCCATCTTGACACGGCGCTCGGCCATCCTCGCGCGCACCCAGCGCGAGCCATCCTCGCGCACAGCCACGTATGCCATGCGCAAGCAAACGAGTACGGCAACCACGGAAGCTACGATGATGAAGACGAGGATCAGTACACTGTTGTCGGCCCACCCTCCTGGAGCGGGTGGCGGCGATGGCGGCGGGGGGGGGGGCGATGGTGGACAAGGTGGTGGTGAAGGCGGTGCTCTAGGTGATATCGGACTGGGCGGTGGTGATAACGGTGCGCCGGGCTGCATGGGCGGTGGCACAGCCGGTGGCAGTGGTGGGCAATGTGGCGGAATGGGGGGCGGTGGCGAGGGAGAAGGCGGCGGAGGCGGCGAAGGTGGATATGGTGGGCTTGGCGGTGGCGGATTGGAAGAGCAGCCAACACCGCCAATGCACAAGCCCAGCCAACAGCCATCAGGCTGCAAGCAGATACTGTTGGGTCCACAGGCCTCCGGAGGGCACGGTTCGCAAGTTGCTCGTGGGATGAGGACGAGTGCCAACACCATTGATATGTACCGGCGACGAGGTGCGCTGCGACGCCCAGCGTGCAAGGAACGGTGGTTTGGCATCGCCGACTGCACTTTGCCACGACGCTGCCCGGCATGCTCGTGTAAGTCAAGCCACATCGCCGGACGAACGAGCGCTCGCACGTGAACCCGATTGAAAGAGGAAGAGTTGTGTGCCTGCTACGGCGCTTTTCCCAATTTGGGCAGAAATGCAGATTTGTACTCGCGTGAAGTAACAATACGACGCACGGACAGTACCTCACGCACCCTGCGTTGCGTCCTCGGGCAGCGCAAAGCCATACGCATGCCGGTACTTCTCGAGACGCACGAGCTGGCGGCGCACCGCTGCCTCCATCGCGCTCCTATCATCGGCGACGGCGGGGCCGAAGGCAAACGGCGAGAGGCGGAGCTCGCGACGGCGCACACAGCGCGCGACCTCGTCGGCCGCGAGGAAGCGAGGCTGCAGGCTGTGATCGACGCGCATCACCACCATGGCTGGCAGCACATCGAAGCCACGCACGAGCGCCAGTGGGGTCAGCGGCGGGCGAGGCGCGCCGCCGGGCGCGTCGCCACACGAGTACTGAATGATGTTGATCTTGCGCGGGAGCGGCCAGAGCGAGTCGAAGGCGACGGGCTCGTGAGTGAAGCGCGCTGGGCGCTCCACCTCTGCCACGCGGTCCACCTGGTACGGCCGGTGAACGCCGAGCGTCTCGGGCTGCCGCTTGATGGCATCAACGAGCGGCTGGTCCCATGCGTGTGAGTAGTCGAGCACATCGTCGCGCGAGTAGGAGTAGCCTTGGAAGGCGCCCATGGCGACCGCGACGGACGCCGGCACGATCTCGCCCAGCCCGTGTTCGTGCTCGTAAGTGCTTGAGTAGGTGACCAGCGGCTGCCCGCACGTTCCCCACCACTTGATGTCGTCCACATGCCTCGAGAAGCACGCGAACGCGGTGCGCGCGTGCTCGACGACGGCATCAAAGGCGGCCTTGGAGCGGCGCGACGAGTCGAGTGTGCCCACGAAGATGTCCATGTCGCCAGGCGCCCACGACGGCGTCGTGGGCCCTTGAGCACTGCCAACGACGTCGTTGTGCCCGAGCATGAGGGCACGATGGAGCGCATAGCTTCCGGCCACGCAGCACAGGTCGGTGGCGGACGTGTCGGCCTTGAGGAGGCCGGCGGCGTGTGCGGCGACGGTGCGGCACGAGTGCACGAACGCGAGCTCGACAAACACGCGCGACGCGAACTCGAAGAGCCGGCGCGGCGAGTGGCAGTGCTCGCGCAGCTTGGGAACGCCGAGCGCTTCGAGCACGCGGCTGAAGAATTGCGCGGTCGAGAGACCGCCGCGGAAGGCGGTGCACACGCCGCGCAGTCGGAGCATCTCGGTGGGCGCCCAGTCGACACCGAGCGGCAGCGACGGGTCAAGCAGCACGCCCCAGGGTGCCCCTATCAGTGGGTCGCTCCCTGGGTCGAACCACAGGACCGGCGCGGGCAGCGGCCAGCCACGGTAAAATGGATAGCGGCTGGCCCACTGGCGTGCCTGCCCCCAGGGTGTCGTGCGCAGACTGGCAAGGATAGCCGCGCCCATGCCACGCCAATCGTGCGAGACCTGGCCCCCTGCGGCCTCCCACTGCAGCGCGGCGACCTCATCGGAAACCTGCTGCGCGACCGCGGCCGCGCGCTGGTGCTGCTCGTACGCCTCATACTCGCGCTCGAGCGCCTCCTCGGGCGACTCTTCGGCCTCCCACATCCCAATTGACGAGTCGAAGTACGGCATGGTTGGACCGAGCGCTTCGGAAAAGTTTGAACGCGGGCCTTGCGGGCGGGACTTGACGGGGGGATTTGACGATAGAAGGGACGAAGGAATTCAGCCACGCCGCCGGATCACGGAATCTTCGACCTAAAAAAACCTCAGCGTGGGATGGAGTTTTGACGGAATCCCATTTTTCCTCCTTGAGGGGCGAAGATGCGGCGCTTGGAAGGGTCAGAGAAAATCGCACGGCGGCCTACAAAATGTCTCATCCGCACGTCCTTCGGCGCTGCCTGGCGGTGCTGTTGCTTTGCCAGGCGAAGCCGCTTGGGAGCCTGGTCTCATCGCTGTACGCGCCGCGCTGCGCGGAGGGCGCCCCGCACCGTGCGGGCGAGTGCTGCTGCGATGCTGCCTGGCAGTCCAGGCAGCAGTGGCAGCAGCCAATGGCGAGGGCGGACGTGGCGGATTGGGCCGAGCCCGAGCCGGACGGCCTGTCTGACCTCGCAAGTCGCAGCAGCATTGACGGCGGCGGCATCGGCGGCGGCGACGGCAGCGACCGGCTAGGGTCCGGGCGCAACCGGCACAGGCGCACCACCGCGGAGCCCATCTCCTTCTACGCGCCGGACGACAGCAGCAGCAACGGCCGTCGAAGCCGCGTCACCAGCTGGAGGGATCCAGACGACGACAAGGACGACCTCTTCCTGCCGCCGCTGCCCTCGCAACCGCTCCGCGAGGGCGAGCTCGGCGGCGAGTTGCCGAGCACACGCGAGGGCCGGTATGGCGCGGCCGGCGGCGGGCGCAGCGAGGGCTATTACGCGGCGCTCCAGGCCGACCCCCAGCAGCTGCGCGCCTCCGATCTCAACGAACTCCTCCAGCCGGACTACATGTCGCGGCTGCGCTTCAACAACTTTCCACTGCAGCAGTACGGCGTGATCTTCAAACTCGACGTGATGCTCTCAAACGCGATCGAGATGCACCGGCGCCCGTGGGCGCTCGTGGCCGCGGAGCAGGGGATGCGCGAGCCCGACGACGACGAGATCCTGCGCGCCATCGGGATGCGCCCCGAGCGTGCCATCCAGCAAACCTTCCGCTGGACCGACGACTGGGGCGAGACGCAAAAGCTTGCATTTGAGGTGCGCTCGCCCAAGAGACACAACTGAAACCTGCCCCGAGGCGCCTCGGGCGTTCCTCTGTGTCCCGCGCTCACCTCTCTCGCGCCTCTCTCTCGCCCCCCCTCGCTCCTCTCTCCCTCTCTCACGCATTTGGGCGCTCGCCTTACTCTCTCTGCAGCACTACCACGCGAAGAACACGGTGCTTCGCGACTTTGACTTTGCAGTTGCGGACGGTGCCAAGGAGTGGCTGACGCTGCTCAACGAGTATCAGGTGCCGTGCTGCGTGTGCGCGGGCGCCACGATGGACCGGGGGGCGCTCGCCAGCGTCCTCGAGCGTGCAGGCCTGCGAGATCTCTGCCCGATCTCGGTGACAGCAGAGGACGGATGCGAGACTACGGAGCAGGCCTACCTCGTCGGATGCATTAAGGTGGGTCGCCAGCCCGAGCGATGCCAGATTGATTCCAGATTGTGCCAGATTGAGACCTGGGCGGCCCCTGATCACACGACTGACCGCCTCCGTTCTCCCCCGTTGTTCGCAGCTCGAGCGTCCTCCTGAGCGATGCGTCGTCTTCAGCGATGACGTCGACGACGTCCTCGCTGGCCACGATGCCACTGCCAAGGTGGTCGCCGTCATGGGCGGCGCGCGGCGCAATGGCGCCGATCTACGCATCGCTGACCAGCGCGTCTCCTCCTTTGAGGACATGAGCCTCATGTCGCTGCGCGAGCTCTTCAAGGGCGAGAAGATGCGCTGAGAATAGATGCGCTGAGCCGCGGGCCACCCACGAACTCGCCGCCAATCCGCCGCTAGACAAGAGAGGGGCTTGCGCGTGAGGCACAAGCACACATACATACAAGAGAGAGAGAGAGAGGGAGCGCGCGCGCCGAGAGAGCGCGGAGAGAGGCCGCACTCCCCTCTCAGTCGGGAGGCGCTTTCTTGTGCTCGCTTTCTTGTGCTTGGGGCTCGGCTCTCGCTCCTTCGCTTGCGTGGCGCGCCGCAGGTTGGCCCTCGCGCCCTGTACCATTTTGTGTTGATTAACTATCGGATTACTATGTGGGCCCGTTTTTGTGAGATGGACCGAACACTCGGTGCAATAACGGAAACGGTAAAGCAACCGCGCACGACGCCGTCGGCCCGTCGCTCTGACGGGGCCGTGCGCGGGCGGGGCGCGTCGGTGCATGTTCGGGCTGAGGCCTCAGAGCCCGCCACCCTTGTTGATCCGTGTGGCGGAGTGGCAGAGAGTCTGCGCGGCGGGCCGCCGCCGAGTGCGCCGCGACGACTGAGCACTGGCATGCTGACTCGTGCACATGGTGACTGACGGGTGGCCACGACCCAGTGCGAAGTGCGGTGGCGCCGTGCCGCAATGAGACGCTCAGCCTACTCGAGCGAGCACGTCGCGTCCGGCGGCGGCACGCTAACATTATACCCGCCGCTCCCGAAGCCGTGCACACGCACTGTGCAGTCGGCGAGGATGCTCACGCGGCTGTATGCATTGTGCGTCGGCCACGACCCCTCAACGGTCGCGGCCATTGTGAGGTACGCGGGCTTGCCTACCAGGGGAGAAAGCACGGCGAAAGGTGTGAAGAGGGTGTGAAGGCCACGGGATGTGTACGGATGGCGAGTGAGGAGAGGGGGGGGGAGGGGGGGCAAGATGGGAGAAGGGCGTACCGAGGGCCTCGTGTGTGTATGGCGGGAGTGGCGCGTGGTCGTGCCCCGAGAAAGTGGCCAGGACGAGGCCAGGCGTCTCCTCAAGCAAGGCACGAACGACCTGTGCCGGGCAACATCGGTGGGGAGCGAGGGTGAGCGCGAGGGGCCAGGGAAGGTTCAGGGCAGGTTCAGGGAAGTGCAGGGAAGGTTCCGTTCATTGGGCGTGTGCGACCGGCGCATTCTTGAGCGTGCACTCGTCCACCCAGGCGCGATTGGGCACGGAGGTGGGGCCGAGGCCGGTCCCTACGGGGCCACCCGGCCCGCCATCGAGCCGGTAGTGAATGAAGACAATAACCCGCTGGGCGCTGGCACGTGCTTGCTGCAGCTGCTCGGCGAACCATTCCATTTGAACCATGGGTACGTGTGCGTCATCCCACGATGCGCCCGGGACAGCGCCGCCGTCGAGGTCTGCCCATGGCACGTCATCTGCGGTGTAGTCGCCGTTGAGGGCGATGAACCGAAGCGGCGCGGCGTGCTCGGGCGGAGGCGATGGCAGCGCCGCCGGAAGCCCCACTCCATCGCACACGCAGCCATGACATCTCTGGGCAAAGGCCGCCGCGCTCTGGTCTGCGTCCAAATTGTATGCACCCTTGCCGCCGTGCCGCTTGGGGTACGCAGAGGCATCGGCGATCGGGCGGGCGGCGTCGCTTGCGCCGGCCGGTGGCATGCTGAGCCAATTACGCGTGCCATCAGCGTGGACAATCCATACGTCCACGCCATCCCGCACGAGGCAGCCGTCTGTGTCGTTGCCGACGGGCTCCGGAGCGAATGGGAAGTCGAACGAGTAATAGCCCGGCCCGCCTGGATCGGTTACGGGACTGTTGGTGGTGGCATTGAGCACCGCGCTTTGGTTGAGCACGTCCACATCGTGATTGCCGAGCAGGTGGAAGCGGGGACCCGGGAACGTGGCCATCTCCGCCTCGATCGTCGCTAGAAAGGACAGCGTCAGGTTGATGCACGCAGGCGTGGCCTTGCCCTTGCCACAACCGCTTCCCACGTCCGTGTCCTTGAAATCGCCTAGCTCGATGAGGAAGTCGGTGCTGCGGCTGGCGAGGTCAGCGATTGACGCTCGCACTTTGGGCAGCGAGTCGCGATAGTAGCGCGTGCCGCTGGTGTCGGCATCGGCGTAGTGCACGTCGGTGATGATTCCAAACGACGCAACTTCTTTCGCAGGTGGCGTCGCAGCCAGCGCGGCGGCGACGAGAAGTCGCTGCATGGCCGAGCACACCGCAAAACCCGCTGTGGCATACCCCGCGATGACGAAACATAATTCCGTTTCGTTTAGCGTAGGTGCGGGGCAAAATTAGTCTAGCTACAAGTGGAAGACACACAGGGGCGGCTACAACGGTGACAGAACAGCTAAAAATGACGAAAGCCTCTCACCTGAGGAATCCCCCGAAGGCATGCTGGCCGATCGATCCGATACTCGTCTCCACGCAGCCGCTCGCGGCTTCCTCGTACGCCTGAGGTATCAACAGGAGCGCTCTCATCGTGCGACTAGTTCGACGCTCATCCAAGGTCAGTGGCGCAGACGCCGACAGGTGAATGCCCGCCACGCCTCCGCGGTGGTGCTGCAACGTGTTTTTCGTGGGCGAGCGTTGCGGCTAGAGCGGGCGATCTTCAAGAAGCTCGAAGCTGCATACCTTGGCGATGACACATCGGAGAGCGTGCACACGATTCCCCAGGCCGAGGTCGCGCAACTGTCTGAAACCTCGTCGTGCGGCCATGTGTACGGCGAGCTCACTCACGAGGGCACGGAGACCGTGCTTCGGATGATGCGTCCCGCCCATGGCGATGTGCTCTACGACATGGGCTCGGGGGCGGGGCGCTTTGTTGTGCACGCCGCCCTCGCGCTGCCGCACGTGCGCGTCGTCGGCGTCGAGCTCTCGAGCGTGCGGCACTCGGTGGCGTTCGCCGCGAGCAAGCGGGCTGCACTGAGCAACCTGCACGTGATACATGGCGACATGCTCACCTCGCCTTGCGAGGATGCGACCCTGGTCTACTTTGCCAGCCTGCTCTTTGACGCCCGCTTCATCCGCCAGCTCTGCTCGCGGTTCGAGGCGCAGGCCCCGCGCCTGCGCATGTTCGTGACGCTTCTCGCGATCCCCAAGGGTGCGCTGCCCTCATTTGCGCTTACGGCCGTGGAGCCCGCGCTGAGTGTGACGTGGGGCCACGCCAGGGCATTTGTCTACACCCGACGGAGCGCCACCATCGAGGAGCCACAGCTGACAACGGACCCATGCGCCGCCGACGATGAAGACGAGCTTCGCGACCGCTCTCTCCGGGCCGCAGCACAAATCCTCAACGCGCTGGACTTGACGAATCTGCGTGTTCACCACCCGCATGGCCGCTGTATTGTACAGCGCAGCGAGGCACCGAACGCGGCGGACTGATTGACATGATTAGCTGGATAGGACGATAGCTGCTCGACTAGCGAGATTTTTAGCGTACGCACCAAGGGGTACGCACCTGAGAGCGAGTGTACTGTGCGAGTCGTTCTTGTTCAGTACGATGCACATTTACTTCCAGCCGGTCCGTTCCTCCCAGCTGTCCGTCACAGCGTCCGTACCCTGTGTGTTGGCTAGTGTGCTGGGGGGATCCGACCAATGGATCCGACCACGCGTACGTCGCCCTCCGACCCGTTGATCGCGAAGGATGACCGTTGTGTGGTGCCAGCGCGAGGATGCCGATCCCTCTGGTGACGGAGCTACGTACTTCTGTAAGTGCTACCGGGCATCCGGCGAGAATGAGAATACTTCTGGCGCGATTACATCCCTCATCAGGGGGATTCCGGGGTCAAACAAGACGACGAACAAGAAAGAGGAAAGGCCTGCGCCGACCGCGTCCGCTGGGATGCTGAATTCTGCAGCTGAATTCATCGTCCCCGGATCCTTGCACCCGGATCCTGTCCTCGATGCGGCGGCTGATGATGCGATGTCCTTTCCTGCGTCAGAAGAAGACGGTGCTGTATTCGTGCCGATGGAAAGAGCGGAACCCACCCCCGAATCCCTCTCGGCTGAGCCGTCTGACTTTGATGAGCTATGTATGAAGGTGATCAAGGCCGGCGACATGACATCCGTGATAGACGACAAGGTTCGAGACGAGGTTCGTTTCGAAGTGGCAGTCGCATTGGTGTACGCGAAAGAGAACCCTCACATCATTGGCGGCGGCAGGTCGAGGGCTCACGATAGCAACTCAACAGTCCAGGCGCTGTGGCGTCACACCGCAGTGCAGTGCGGCTTCTCGGAGCAGGAGAAGCCAGACCCGGTAGGAAGCAAGCTCACTAAGGTGATGAAGTATGCGCGGACGATCTTAACCAAGAAGTGGGACAAGATAGAGAAGCCGGACCCTAGGGCGTGGCGAGCGAAAGAATTCATTTGCCACATTCAGGCCTTGGAGAACCTCATCGATGGATTCAACCCTAACGCATATACCCCGGAGGTCGTTTTGGTCCTCCGGCGGCTGGCAAAGAAGTGCCACGACGCGGCTGACAGAGCAGCGGATAGCAGAGAAGCGCAAGCCCTCCTCCAGTGCGAGGATGCAGCTGGCGCGACGAGCGCTGTGACGCATGCCATGGCTGCAGCAGAAGTTGCGAGGGCGCACGCACGAAGCTCCGACCCGAGATCTCGGAAACCGAGCTCCGAGCTCCGACTCGGCGATCTCGGATCGAGCTCCGACCCGAGATCTCGGAAAGCGAGCTCCGAGCTCCGACTCGGCGATCTCGGATCGAGCTCCGACTCGGCGAGATCGACCCGAGATCTTAGCAAGCGCCAATGCCTGGAGGCCGCGGAATGCGCGGGCGCGTCCGAGCCGTGCTCAAGCGCGGGCGCGTCCCACGCTGGCTTGGGCGCCGTGGTGGGCGCACCCTCTTCCAGTTTGGGCGCCATGGTGGGCGCGTCCCCCATCGATGGCGCGTCCCTCACGCCGGTGGTTCCGTTTGGGTCGCTCGTGCCAGCCATGCCGCTCGTGGCCGCCATGCCGCTCGTGCCAGCCAGGCCGCTCGTGCCCGCTGTGCCGCTCGTCACCGCCGGGAAAACCCACCCATGGAGGCGGCAGCAGGCGCAGCAGGCGCAGCAGGCGCAGCAGGCGCAGCAGGCGCGGCAGGCGCAGCAGGCGCGGCAGCCGCAGCAGGCGCGGCAGCCGCAGCAGCCGCAGCAGCCGCAGCAGCCGCAGCAGCCGCAGCAGGCGGAACACTTGTTTGTTGATGGGGTGTGGACGGAGGACGCTGGCGGCCCCAGCTCCATCGGCGGTGTCGCTCGGTCTCGCTCCTTGTCGCTCGTCGGCGCTCGATGTCGCTCGGTGTCGCTCGCGGCCTCCGCCCTCGACGACCTGTCGCCGCTCAGTACACTCGCGGCCTCCGCCCTCGACGACCTGTCGCCGCTCAGTACACTCGCTCTCTTGAGCGTACACCTGGGGCGGGGGGGCGGGGCGAGGCGGGCCGACCCCGACCGGACGTGGGAACCGAGCCGTTGAATCGTGATTGTACATCGAAACACGTCTGCATGTGTCGCCGTTTCTCCCGCCCGTTCCGTGGTGCGGCGCGAAAAACTGGCTGGAGGCTGCGGGGGAGCCGGGACAATGTGCGCGTGTCGGAGCGGTGTGTGTTAACGGCGAAAGCCGAAACCGGACGGGACAGGAACGGGGGGGCATTGGCTTACGTCCCTACGACGTACAGCTGTACGACGCGGAGGTCCCGCCCCTCGGATAGTAGGGTACGAGAATCAAACAGACGCATCACACGCGACGATCGGATCAGACCTTGCGGGCTCTGCCGGCGGCGGCTCTGCCGGCCGAACACATGGCAGAGGCCGTATGCAGGCACTCCTACGGCCTCGTGGACTCTGCCGCGGGCCAACCCGAACTCGCGCCTGGCACAGACCCCAGCTCTCAACCGTTAAACGGTCCCACAACATCCCCGGAATCGGAGCGCGCCTCAATCCGGAGAGAGGGATGGTAATGGATGCAACCGGGCCAGTCGGCGGCGAAGAGCGCACAGCATGTGCTCTCTCGCCCGCGTGTTGCCGCAGCGATGCGTGTGAGATGTCAGCGTGCTTGCTTATTGGGGAGCGAAACGGTCGACGACGCCGTAGCCGCATTGCTTCTCGATGTTGTTGTTGCCGGTTCCAGCGGGGCCAGTGTTCTTCGAGGTGACGATGCGCATGTAGCCGTGCTCGCCCCAGGGTTCGCCCCACGAGTTGCGCACCCACCAGTACTCATCCTTGGTCGAGTTGTCTACGCCCCAGCCCACGACCGAGATGATGTGGTTGGTGGCGTGCGCGCCATCCTCCGAAAAGACACCGCCCGTGTACTTCTCCATCTTGTCCGTCGCGTCGACGCCGCACGAGATCGGCCCACGATCGTAGATCTCGGACTTCATCGCGTCGTACCCGCGCGCCGAGCCGTACGCGGAGATGAACATCTTGTTGTAATTCTCGATCTTGGTGCAGCCCGAGCCCGGCGAGCACGTGTAGCACGAAGGCTTGTTGGTGGTGGTCACGGCAGCGTCCTCATTGCACTGGGTGTTGGTGGCCATGTAGTTGGAGCACGACTCGTGCGGGATGCCGTACTGTTTTGCAAGCTCGTACACGCCCGAGTCGTCGCCGCCGTGGCAGGAGCCACAGCCCACCTTGTCATTGCCGCACGAGACGACCATCTGCACCGAGAGCATGTGCTGCGGCAGGGCGCCCACGCCGTTGAGGATGTTCCAGCGGTCGGTGAGGGCGGACGTCGAGCCCATCGCCCAGCACGAACCGCAGTACACTGGGATGTGCTGGTTGCGGACGGTCGAGAGGTAGTTCACGCCATCCTTGTTCGCCCACGTGAAGGATGCGGGCAGCGACTCGGATGAGCGCATGCGGATGGTCGCGTTGCCTGTGAGGCCGGCGTCCATGGCGGCCCAGCGGGCGTCATTGCGGACCACCGGGTTGAGCTGGAAGATAGAGAGCGCGGCAGTGGCGATGCAATACAGCATTGTTGCGAGCTCCCTAAATACAAAACGGGCGCGAGGGGGTACAAGTCAGGGGGGTACAAGTCAGGCGCGCATAGGTGTTGGTCAGTCAGTCAATACTCCGGACACACAGCTACAAGAGGCCCATGTGGGTCGCGCTCGGATTCCCCTGAGCGTGCCCGTGCAGCCAGCAGACCGCCTCAGGGTGCGCGCCAGCCTTGCTGGGGAGTGGGGTCGGGAGGCTCGGCATTACGAGTTCTGCCCTAGACCCCAAGTCAAGTCAAGTCCGGACCTGCCGAGTGAACACCTCTCCTCTCATTCACAAGTGAATGTGCTGTGTGTCCTAGACCAGGCTTACATCGCGGTGGGTGGGCGGGACACTTAACTCTCATCGTAGGATTCGACGACATGCGCGACATTGCGCTTCGAGA
>JWZX01003320.1:0-74763 GCA_001275005.1 Chrysochromulina tobinii | reverse complement strand
CAATGATATAATAAAGATATATGATGATATATAATGATATCTTGTATCGAAAACTCCCTTTTCTTGTATCGAAAATAACCCCAATCCCGGTCAGCCCCGTGAGGCTGTTTTATAGAGCGGCCATTCGACCGCTGCCATCCGGGGATGGGCTTTCTGGTAGTTCTCGAAAGGAGTGAAATGCCCGGGTGGGCGCGGCCGCCAACGGCGCAACGCGACCGTACTCGTTCATCAGAGATCGACTTCACTCGCGGATTACTATGACTTTCGGGGGAGAGCTCAGCCTCTCCCTCACATGCCACCGAGTAACGGCCTGTTTATTACATGTAAGCAGATTGTCTCGGACTCCCGCCATTCTCACGGGAAGGCAATTTGTTTCGTTCAATTGAGTTTCGTCGCGCGTTGTCTTGAACTTCTTGTTTTTATGCTCGAAGGCGGCCGGCCAGGCTTTGAGGGCGGCGAGTTGATGGCAAGTCCCAGTTGGACGCTTCCGACGGGCCGTTCGGTCCTGATGGAGCCCGACACGGACCGCTCATCCGTCGAGGCGAAGACAGCGCGGCTCGCCGCTGCCAAGGAGCGCCAGCGCACGCTCAGGCGACAGGCGACCGCGGCGACGATCATACTGCAGTTGAGCGCGCACCGCACGTGCCTGCTCTGCCGCACGCTACAGCCAATGGCGCACGGCGCTCGCGCTGCAAGCGGCGGCCGCGGCGCGCCTGCCCGCGCCGAGCACGCCACGCCTTCGCTTGCACCTCGCGGGTGCATCGGCCGCCACACCGGCGGCCACGCCTCGGCCGACGGCGCCGACCGAGCGGGTAAGCAGCGACGACGAGCTGGCCGCGCTGCGCTCGGCGCTCGCGACGACACGGCGCGCGCGCGCCCAGTCGGAGGCGCGCGCAGAGGTCGAGCGCAGGCTGCTCGTGCGTGAGCTCATGGCAGAGGCGGACGTTCGAGTGGATAGCGTCGAGCGTGAGAAGCAGTCGATCGTCCTGGCACACCTGTACGAGAAGCAGGAGCTGCGGACGAGCCACCAGCGCGCGCTCCAGAAGGCCGAGTTCGCTAAGCTCGACATGCTCGCCCAGCAAGAGGCGCGCACGCGCGTGCGCGAGAAGCAGTTGTACGAGCATGCATTGTCCCAAATCGGGCAACTCAAGGCGCAACTTTCGGAGCGTTCGGAGGCGGCCGAGAGGTACATTGAGCTGGTCCGCGCGCAGGAGGAGGCGGATGAGGAGCGCGCGCGCGCGACGCCGACGCACGGTGCCGCGCGAGCTGCACAAGTCGACGCTCACGACGACGCCGTTTCAGGCGTCGCCACGCCTGACCCTTTTCCCACCTGCGGCGCTTCTGCGGGAGCCGCCCCCGCCGCCGAGGGCGCCGACGCTGAGTCCGAAGGTGGCGCCACCGACACGGCGCTGCCGCCGCGCCCGCCGCCCATCGCCGCCGGCGACTCGCCCGAGACGGCGCCCGCTGCCACCCCGGCCGCCACGCCGCCCGCGACGCCAACGGCCGCGCAGCCGAAGGCACGCGCTGTGGCGAGCGCTGCGGACTTTGGAAGCGCGGCCGGCCACGGCACGTCGCGTGGCTCGACGGCACTCACGCCGCGGCGCCTCGCGGTGGCCGCGACGGCGGAGGCGGACGCCCTACGCGCAGCGCTCGCCAAGGCGGATGCCAAGGCGGAGGCCGCGCGCGCCGCACACGCTGACGAGATTGGTCAGTGCGACACCCAAGCAGCGAGGCTCCGCGAGGCGCTCACCATGCTGGAACAGCGGCTCCGCATGACCGAGGAGGCACTCAAGGTGGCACGCCAACAGGCGACCGAGGCGGAGGCGGCCCGCTCGCGCGCACTGATGGAGACCCAGGACAGCATGCGCGAAGCTGCTGAGCTCCGACAGCAGCTCGCCGCCCCGTCCAGTCGTTCAGGCACCGCCCGCGGCACCACGCGCCCGCTATGCACGCCGCGTGAGGCGACGGCCGCCGCTGCGGGCGCCGCTAGTGCCGAGGGGATCCGCAGAGCCCACCACAGCGCCGGAAGTGCCCACCACAGCGCCCGAAGTGCCCACCACAGCGCCAGCAGCGCCGCGGGGCTCCGCAGCGCCGCGCAGTCTCGTAGTGCCGCAGGCGCCGCCCTCAGCCTGCCGCGCTGCGCTCTTCCCTCACCAACAGAGAAGGGCGCCGTCGCGGGCGGCTCGGGCACGGCCACGGCAGAGGCTGCGAGTGTGGCTGGCGGCGCGGCGGGTGTGCCTGGGCTCCCGGCCCGCCTGCCTGCTGGCCTTGCGGAGCAGCTTCGTCTGCCCCTCGAGCGGATCGGCCGTTTCGAATTTGATGCGAGCAACGAGGGTGACTACGCCCATTTCGAGAACGAAGCGGCGAGCGCCGACGAAATCGAGGGTGACGAAATCGAGGGTGACGAAATCGAGGGTGACGAAATCGAGGGTGACGAAATCGAGAGAGGCGGCTTCAGCGCGCGTTGGGGGGATGACGCCGAGAGCCTCCGCGAGAGCATTGGGGCTCTTGATGAGGAGCTCCTCCTTTCTCAGCGTGCGCTCGACTTCCTGGCAGAGCTGCCGTTGACACCGGCGGCCGCGTCCCGCGCCTCGTCCCGCGCCTCGTCGCTGCCCTCGCCGAGTGCGCCCGGCTGCCTCTCCTTCGGCGCCTTTGCCTCAGGCGCACCCTTCGGCGCCCCTCCTGGTACCGTCGGGAATGGGAACGCCTCGTCTGCCTCGAGCTCACCCGAGATTGCAGCCCGGCCCGATACAACGCCTCTCGGAAAGCGTGCGAACACCAAATTTGGCAAATCAGGCGCCGCTCCTCCACCGCTGCCCCGCCAGAAACTCACGGTGGACCAGAAGCTGTGATTCGCTCCACGACGCGCAGCAAGGTCCATAATAACAAGGTCCAGATTTGGCATCGTCGCCTCCCTGGGTCCGTGAGTTGTTCCCAGCTTCCCACAAGGAGGCAGCGCGTCCGACCCAATCTTTTGTCAGATGTTCATTGTCGGGGCGTTGCTCACTGTGGGGGCGAAGGGGGTCTGGCCACGACTCCGACTGCTCCAATGATATCTCCCGATCATTAGGATTAAATTCGGGATCGGGCTTGAGACGATATGAACAAAACCACGACCGCACGCGGGTCCACGGTGTCGACGTCGCGACGTCCGACGAGAGACATGCGCGTCCTCGGCGGGGCGTGCGCGCCACATGGCGTCGCGCGCTCGTACGACCCGTGCGCGAGCCGAGGGTGGCGGTGCCCACGCCATCGCCCACGCCCCCGCCAGCGCCTGTGTTAGCCATAGCGCGCGCGCGGGGCCCGTGGCGTGAGGATGCTGCTGCGAAAGGCGTGCGCGCGGACGTTCGCAGGGTCTCGAGGTCTCGAGGTCACCGCCTTCAAGTATCAAAACTTCAGCTTCCATCTACGTGTAAACAAGCTTCGACAGGGCATGCATTTGCAGAACATGCATTTGGGCAGATTTGGGTCCGCCGCGGCATGTTCTTTCAACCGTCGGATCTCCACGAACCATCCGGATCAACCCAGCCAATCACAGAGCCGTGGGGCCATCGCACTGTTCCATGGGCCACGGTCCATCCACCGTAGCATACCCAGGAACCCTGATTCGAGCTCTCACGTTGCTGCTCTGCATCTTTCTGATGCCGGTAAGCATGGGATTTGCATCAGCACTCCTTTATTATGAGGTGGTGGTACGCAGCGTCAGTCAACCGTCAGCAAGTACCGGATCTCTACCAACATTACCGCCGCCATTCCATTTCCCTCCTGCGTCCTCTCCATCCTCATCTCCTTTGCCGTCCGCATCCACTGCATCTCCTATTGCACAGCCGTCGCTGCTGCCGTCGCTGTCACCGTTTCCCCTTCCATCACTGCCCCCGCCGTCGTCGCCACCACCAGCACCAGGACTGCCCCCGCTGCCGCCTCGGCTGCCAAACACGTCTCTGCCCTGCGCGACGCTGCTCGATCAGCTCACGCCACCAAAGTCGACATGCCCCGGCCGTACGCGCCCGCTGCTGATCATGGCGGGTGATGGCAAGACTGGAACGTCGACGTATGCCTGGGCTGCGCGGGAGTTGGGGCTCGCTACAGGCCACTGGGACGAGTTCCTGTGCCCGGACAGCATGGGCATCGCTGAGTGCACCCGGCGCGAGCACGCATGGACGAGCTTCCGAAGGGCGATTTGGGCCCTCAAACCGTCTGAGCTTGCCACCTTTGACTACTGTGGCGCGCTCAAGGACCTCGACGCGATCGCCGACGTGCCCATCCCGCAGCTCTTGCCGTTCCTGTATGCGGCGCACGAGGACGCCCGGGTGGTGCTCACTGTTCGAAAAAGTGAGGAGTGGTACCCTCGACGGGTACAGTGGAAGGGCGGCACGGACATGGCACCTTTCTTCTGGATCAGCGGCGCGTCGATCAGTGATACGTATGCCGGCAGAGGCAGCGTCGGCCATAACGTGCAGGTTATGGGTATCAAGGCGGCCTCGTGGAGTTACTTTGCAGAGCTCGCCTTAGTCGTGTGCCTTGTGCCGCCCGATCGGCTCATCATCACCAATGTCTTCTCGGACCACCGCACCGACGCAGACGTCGTTCGCCGTCAGATGGATGCGGAGCGCTGGCGCCGCTTCGCGCAACTGGCGGACGTGCCTCTGCCTAGGTGGGCAGACACGCGCCCCTTCCGCGGAGCGCCGCCTGAGTGCATCACGAGAAATGTGCATGCCAGTGGCGATTGCGTCTCCTTCTGGCTCAGCTACAATGAGTTTTGGCAGGCGCACGACCGCTCCGACCGAGGCCAAAAGGTGCACCCGCCTCTCCCGACTATGCTTGCAGCCGGTGCCACCTGGCTGCGCTACCTTGCCCCCCTGGCGGCAGGGGCCACGCCCGGTGCCTCCTCATGTGCCGGCCGCCGCCGTCCGCTCGTCCTGCTGGCTGGCCAGGGCGCGACGGGCACGGGTACCTATGCGTGGGCGGTACAGCAGCTCGGTCTGGCCGTGGGCCACTGGGACGAGTTCCTGTGCCCGGACAGCATGGGCATCGCTGAGTGCACCCGGCGAGAGCACGCATGGACGAGCTTCCGAAGGGCGATTTGGGCCCTCAAACCTTCTGAGCTTGCCACCTTTGACTACTGTGGCGCGCTCAAGGACCTCGACGCGGTCGCCGACGTGCCCATCGCGCAGCTCTTGCCGTTCCTGTATGCGGCGCACGAGGACGCCCGGGTGGTGCTCACTGTGCAGAACAGCGTCGAGTGGTACCGGCAGCGCGCACAAGAGCATCACGGCGTGCATGCCGCCCCGTTTTATTGGATGACGGAGCGCAGCTTGTCGCAGATCTATCCGATCGACACAGGCGGCGCGAGCCTCGAGCAGCTCGAGAGGCGGGCGGTGCAGTCGCCAAGCGTTGCGAGCGTGGGCTGGGCAGCGTCGCAATACGGCCTCGGGGCGGCGTGGTCCTATGTGACCGAGATGGCTCTAACCATGTGCACCGTGCCGCCCTCGCGTAACCTGCGGCAGGCGTCTCGAACCCGTTCTCGAGCTGCCCATGACCCTGCAGCGAATCTGTGCCATGGCCTGGCCTTGGCCTGGCCGCGCGAGCACGTGCCCCGCCAGTGTCACCTCCAGCGCGTCCTCGCTTATTGGTCCTCGCTCACCTCTCTGTCTTGCGCGTTCGAGCCTCTTTCTGTGAATAGACCTGCTGCTCGACAACCTCCTCGCCGATGAGCAGCCGAGTAGTTCAGATCGTTGGAAGGCTCTCGCGAGGCTCGTTGATATGCCACTGCCCGTGTGGGCCGCCCATAAGGCCTTCCGCCAGGCAGATGTAAAGGCAGATGAGCCTTCCTTGCCGTCACAGCCGAAGCCGTTGCCGCCCTCCCACCCCCCGCTGCCCGACCCCTCCCCACCTCCACCTCTCCCAACACCGGAGATCCCGTGGCAGATGCCGCCGTCGGCGCCGCCCCCCTCAGCATATCCCTCGCCGGAATCACCGCAGCATGTGCTGCGGGCGCCAGCCGCGCGGCTGTCGGAGCCTCCTCCTACGCCTCCTCCTACTCCTCCTCCACGACTGCCCGGAAGGTTGGCGCTGCCGCGGGCACTGCTCGCTGTCGGCGCCGTGATCGGGGCGCTGCTCGCTGTCGGCGCCGTGATCGACCCTTGGTACCCTTTACGCATCCTCAAGAGGACTTACAGTTGGGAGGCGCCGCTCATGGAGGCATCCGCGGGACCGCCTCGAGATGCCGGGAAGCCCCAGGCAACACTCGCGGGGCCGCGCGGTGTAGCCGGTGTCGACGCTTGCAACCTCGACGACGACAACGGAGATAGTGTCCACTTAACGCTGATCGAGGGTGTCAAGGGCACCTCGCCAGAGACCTCTTCCGCACGACGTAAGGCACGTTCGCTCGTGGCCTATATGCTCCCGCGACCTGCCACGGGCAAACATGGACGGGCCCAGGCAGGCCAAGTCTTCTGCTACGAAGATGACTCAGAGAATGGCATCGGAATGGTTCAGGCTCCAGGGGACACCGATCTAGAACTAGATTAACGCCGGTCATGTCTCATGACTGGTTTTTTCGTGTCGGGTGCACATGCTTACGTGTTCAAAAACGAATGACCAGTCGGCTACAGTACGAGCTACAGTACGACCAATGGCGGTTGGGAGTGCGATTCCCGAGTGGGCTCTTAAATGTTCAGTATTTTTACATGCTTTTTCAGCCCCCGTGATGATGAGTGCAATCAGGTGCCCGATGAGGGAGGCAATCAGGTGCCCGCGCCTAACGAGTGGCCCGCGAGGCCCGCGAGGCGCGCGCGCTCCGTCAAGCCACGTGGCAGGCTGGCATAGGGAGGCCATGGGGAGGCCGCTCCGTCGTCGCCATTCGGAGAGGCCGGACCCTCCAGCGCCTCAGGGAGCGAAGCTTCCTCCGCCGCACTAGGCTCGGGCAATAAGCCGCACAATCGCAGCGTCCGCTCGAGGGCATCCGCCCGGGCGAGCGACTGCGGCGTCTGCAGCGGCGTCTGAGGCGGCGACTGCGGCGGTGTCTGCGGCAGCGATTGTGCTGTGCTGGCCATCGCCATCGCAGCTGCGTACCTAGAACACTCACTTTCCGTGCCGTAGCTGCTTCCGCCGCCGATAGAGCCATGCCGAGACCCGTGCCGATTGCCAGGCTGCGCTATGATGTGATCCAGGCGGTCCATAGTTGAGAGTGCCGCGGCCCGCGAGGGTGATGCCGCTACAGCCCGCGAGGGTGATGCCGCGGCGCACGAAGGCACTGGCGGCCCTGCTACGGTGACAACGGCCGGCAAGCTTTGGATGGAGGGCGGCACAGCGCCCCCCGCAGCGGCCAAGAGGGCTGCACTGTCCAGAAAGCCCCCCTCGACTCTCGACGCTTTGACTCGGGAAGGGAAGATCAGACGCCAAGGGCTGCTGACGCGGCCTGCGGTGTCGCATGGCTCGCCGATCGGCAACATCTCGACCTCGAACGCCTCATCCCCAGCCGGCGCCCCTGCAGCCCGAGCGGCCGGAGCGGAGGCGGCCGGAGCGGAGGCGGCCGGAGCGAAGGCGGCCGGTGCCATCGGTCCCGGGTGGTCTATGTGATCTGGGCTCGAGTAGTGGGAGACGTGATCACTGTATTGTGCGTCGAAGGGGAGAGGAGGGCGCTGGAAGTGAAGCGCATGGAGGGCAAACGTGCGCTCGTACGTGAGCCGCTCCTTCTCCCTCGCGAGCTGCGCGTTGCGCCGGCGCGCGTTCCTGTGCGCACGCCCAACAGACAAACACAATTGGTCAGTGCAGCCAAGGAAGCGTGGTCATTCTGCTTCAAGGACGCTGCGGGGCTCACCAGAGCATGAGTGCGAAGAGGACCGCGGCCGTGAAGGCGAGCGCGGCGCCAACCAGTAGGATGCTAACGCCAGAGCTGACTTCCTGGACAGCCAGCGCGGGAGGTGGCAATCGACGAGCAGGCACCGGTGGACGTAGCGTCGGCACGAGAGAAACCACAAAGCAGGCCGTGAGCCCCCCACGGTTTGAAAGTGTCTTCGAGCCGAACGTTCCTTCGCCTGTGAAATGGCCCGTCACAAGAACACCCCCCGCGCCGTCGCTCGCAATGCTGAGGCCAATGTCATCTGCCGCGCCGCCCAGCTGCAAGGCCCAGTCGATGACGCCCGACGCCGTCACGTGCATCGCGTACGAGGAAGCATCGTCACTGTCGCGACTCACAAACGACGTCGAGCCGAACAATGCCTCGCCCCTAAAATGACCCGTCACGAAAGCACCTCCCGTGCCATCGTATGCGATGCCACGGCCTGAGCCCTCGTATCCGAAAGCCTGATCCCCCGCATCCGAGCTGCCCGCCCGGACGGCCCAGTCAATGATGCCCGACGCCGTCACGTGCATTACGAACGTGTTGGAGCCGCCGAGGTTCACTATCGACGTCGAGCCGAACGATGCGGTGCCCATGAAGTCGCCCGTCACGAAAGCACCGCCGACGCCATCATGCGCGATGTTGGAACCATGGGTTGACCCCCACCCGCCCGCCTGGACGACCCAATCGACGGCCCCCAACGCCGTCACGTGCATGACGAACATATCGGAGTCGTACTGGCTGTGGCTCTTGAGTCTTGATCCAGCAACTGGTTTAGAGTGTGTTCCGTTCCATTCATACGTCGAGCCGAAGAATGCTTCGCCCTTGAACACGCCCGTCACGAGAGCACCCCCCGCGCCATCGTGCGCGAGGCCTTGGCCTCCGACATAAGTGGAACTGTATGCTGGACCCGGGGCCACGGCGCCCGCCTGGACGACCCAGTCGATGACCCCCGACGCCGTCACGTGCATCACGAAAGCGTCGTTCGAGCGGCCGCGGCATGTGAGCGGTATCGAGCCGAACCATGCTTCGTCACCGTTGCCATCGAAGGTACCCGTCACGAGAGCACCCCCCGAGCCGTCGTGTGCGATGCCGCGGCCTACATTATCAGTGCCCATGCCGCCCGCTTGGACGACCCAGTCGATGACGCCCGACGCCGTCACGTGCATCACAAATACGGGCGTACACGCCGCGGCTTGTCACGGCGTACGAGCCGAAGTGCGCTTCGCCAGCGAAGGTACCCGTCACGAAAGCACCACCGTTCGCGCCATCGTGTGCGATGCCGTAGCCTTGGTCGTAGTCGTAGGACGCGCCTCCCGCCTGGACGGCCCAGTCGATGAGCCCCGACGCCGTCACGTGGAGCACGAAAACGTCGAAAGAGCCGCGGCTTGTGAGTGACGTATCGCCAAACGATGCCGTGCCACTGAAAACTCCCGTCACGAAAGCGCCCCCCGCGCCGTCGTGCGCGATGCCGTTGCCTGAAGAGGAAGCGGTGCCTTCCACCTCGACGGCCCAATTGGAGGACACCACATCAGAGGGCACCTCTTCTTGTGGCCGTGTCGGTGGGGGCGACGGTGCGACCAGGTAGAAGCACCCCGGGGTCCCCGGTGGATCGCCCATCTGCACTGGCACCCAGCAGCAGCCCCTCGCCTCACATGCCTCCTGGCCACCCCCGGGGGTCCAAGATCGAGACCCCGGCTCAGCATTGCAAACCACTCGACCCAAAGCGAGCGACTCGACTCGACTCGAGACGAATCCACCGTTGCATGTCGTAGCCAGTGGAGGCTCCTCTGGGGGCGGCGGCTCTAGAGACGCAACAAAGCAAGAAGCAGCAGCGCCACGGTTTGCAAGTGAGTTCGAGCCGAACGATGCCTCGCCCCTGAAAGCGCCCGTCACGAGAGCACCTGCTTCGAGCGTGTCATCGTACGCGATGCCATATGCTACGTCGAAGGGAGGTGCGACGGCCGCACCACCCAGCTGGACGGCCCAATCGATGGCCCCCGAGGATGTCACGTGCATCACGAAAGCGTCGGAACCGCCGAGGCTTACGAGCGACATCGAGCCGAACGATGCTTCGCCCATGAAATCACCCGTCACGAAAGCACCGCCCGCGCCGTCGTGCGCGATGCCGTTGCCTTGGTCGTAGGACGCGCCGCCCGCCTGGACGGCCCAGTCGATGGCCCCCGACGCCGTCACGTGCATCACGAAGACGTCGTCGTATATGCCGCCGCGGCTTTTGAGTGATTTCGAACCGAAGAATGCCTCGCCCTTGAATGCGCCCGTCACGAGAGCACCCCCCGCGCCATCGTGCGCGATGCCTACGCCAAGGACATAAACTTCGCAGAGAATGCACTCCCAATCAAGGGTCGAGGTACCCGCCGTGACGGCCCAGTCGATGACCCCCGACGCCGTCACGTGCATCACAAAGGTGTCGAGATCGCCATGGGTTGCGAGCGTGGTCGAGCCGAACCATGCTTGGCATGCTGATGAAGTCGAGGAGAAGCATGGTTGTGAAGCGCTGCCATCGAAGGTACCCGTCACGAGAGCACCCCCCGAGCCATCGTGTGCGATGCCGCGACCGAAGTTATCAGTGCCCATGCCGCCCGCCTGGACGACCCAGTCGATGACGCCCGACGCCGTCACGTGCATCACAAATACGGAGTGCACGCCGCGGCTTGTCACGGCGTACGAGCCGAAGTGTGCTTCGCCAGCGAAGCACCCCGTCACGAAAGCACCACCGTTCGCGCCATCGTGCGCGATGCCGTTGCCTTGGTCGTAGGACGCGCCGCCCGCCTGGACGGCCCAGTCGACGGCCCCCGACGCCGTCACGTGCATCACGAAAACGTCGTCGTATATGCCGCGGCTTTTAAGCGATTTCGAACCGAAGAATGCCTCACCCTTGAATGCGCCCGTCACGAGAGCACCCCCCGCGCCATCGTGCGCGATGCCTACGCCAAGGACATAAACTTCGCAGAAAATGCACTCCCAATCAAGGGCCGAGGTACCCGCCGTGACGGCCCAGTCGATGGCCCCCGACGCCGTCACGTGCATCACAAAGGTGTCGAGATCGCCATGGGTTGTGAGCGTGGTCGAGCCGAACCATGCATGGCATGCTGATGAAGTCGAGGAGAAGCATGGTTGTGAAGCGCTGCCATCGAATGTACCCGTCACAAGAGCACCCCCTGAGCCGTCGTGTGCGATGCCGCGGCCTACATTATCAGTGCCCTTGCCGCCCGCCTGGACGACCCAGTCGATGACGCCCGACGCCGTCACGTGCATCACAAATACGGCGTACACGCCGCGGCTTGTCACGGCGTACGAGCCGAAGTGCGCTTCGCCAGCGAAGGTGCCCGTCACGAAAGCACCACCGTTCGTGCCATCGTGCGCGATGCCGAAGCCTTGGTCGTAGGACGCGCCTCCCGCCTGGACGGCCCAGTCGATGAGCCCCGACGCCGTCACGTGGAGCACGAAAGCGTCGAAAGAGCCGCGGCTTGTGAGTGACGTATCGCCGAACGATGCCGTGCCACTGAAAACTCCCGTCACGAAAGCGCCCCCCGCGCCATCGTGCGCGATGCCCGAGCTGCGCGCTTCGTCATTGATACCCGTGCCACCTGCCTGGACGGCCCAGTCGATGTCCCCTGACGCCGTCACGTGCATCACGAAAGCGTCTTCCCCGCCGCGGCTTAGGAGCGACTTGGAGCCGAATAAACCTGCAGTCGTGAAGTGACCGGTCACGAGTGCCCCTCCTGCGCCATCGGTCGCAATTGCGCGGCCTGCGGCCTCACTCGATCCACCGCCCGCCTGGACGGCCCACTCGTGGGATGTGGGGGCCAGCTTGGGGGGCTTTGCGCGCGGCGGCAGCATGGGCTCGATGATGAACGGGGGCGGTGGAGCCACGCTCATCAGTGGGTCGGGCACGCTCATCAACGCCAAGAACGTGGGCAAGACCATGCCGTGTTTGACGCCCCCAAGGAGTGATCCCCCATTCTTGTGCGTAATGGGAGGCCGTGCGAGCATTGGTTTCAAAACCGGACCGGAACTGCACCGGTACCGGTAAAAAGACAACGGGGGGAGCCGGGACACACACACGGGCACACGGGGCACGCGGGCGCACAAAGGCACACGGACCACACAGACGAACCTCACAACCATCCAAACCCACCAACAACACACAACCCGCACGTCAGCGCGACGACCGAAACCGCGGCCGACTCAACAGCCGCAGGCCCGGAGCCGACCGCTCCCCGCGGCCGACTCAGAAGAGGCCGCCCCCAGCGAACCCGACCCTGCCTTCACCCGCTCCCAGAGCGCCTCCCCGCGCCTGCTCGAAGGCGGTCGGCGAAATGAAGGCGCGCGCGGCAAGCAAGCAAGCTAATTAGTCGAAACACACAAGTACCTCACACCCTTGACCTCACAAGTACCTAAACCAGCGCAACCGAATACCCCGTACGAGCTAGAGCGGAGACCGCCTATGTCGTCCCTTACTGCTTACGCAGCGCGCTCCGTCCTGGGATCTGGGAAGCTCTGAGCTCGGCCGCACCTGCCTCCCGTCCTGAGAAACGAGTTGGAATTGCACATACATGTACATGTATCATTAGCTGATCACGTGAGCGGGTCTTACACGATCACGTGCGCGGGTCCCTAAGCCCTAACCCTATAACACACAATCGATCCTGCAGATCCCGAACCCACATGGCAGAAGTGTCACAGCACGGACGGTAGAGGTGGCGTTCTGAAAAGGGGCGGGCGGGCGGGCCACCCTCCCGAAAGCACGGCGCACGATCGGACCAGCACCCAGCAGTGTTGCCAGATCCGCTCGGACGTCGTGCAACACTGCAACACTGGCAGCGTTGCACGATCGGACCGGCAGTGTTTAGGCAGTGTTGCCAGGTCCGACGCCCTGCGGTGAGCAAAAGGGGCTGGTGCGCCCACGACGGCGCGCTACCGGAGTAATACCGGTCGAGCAGGGACGCGAGCTTCTCGTTCAAGAGAGCGAGGCGAGCCTCCTCGTCTCCTAGCTTGGCCTCGACCTGTCGCAAGCCGTGTAGCGCCTTGCAGAGAGGCAACGTCGAACGTGACGGAGCCTTTTCATCGTCGACATGTATAAAACAGGTTGGTTCTTTCGAGTGTAGAGTCGTCGGCCGGAGTCGAACGAGCTCCATCTCTTTCGGCATCTTCGAATGTTTGCGTTTGGGTTTTTGCTGTGACCAACCTGAAAGAATGTGCCAGGAGTTGCCTCAAATAGATTGGGTGTTTTTTGCGCTCGCTCTCGCGGCAAAAAGCAAGCTCATGCGCGCGTCTTCGTTCTTGTGGCGAGCGTAACTATTGCCGCGTCCGCCCATCTTGCCGCTCAGCCCCATGGCCACGTTCCTCAGCGCGCAGATGGCGCAGCGCAGTGAGAGGGTGTTGGGCACCGGCCATGGACGAGGACGGTCCCAGGAGTTGCTGTCACCCTTCGGCGCGACGGCACCCGCGCCGGGGAGCGGCATGATTGTGACTGGTCCCATGAGCAGCATTATTCATGAGCGGCAAGACTGGTATCCTTCATCCTCGTGAGCCAGAAACGTATGCATTTGAGGTGCACGAGGATGGACACACAAAGATGGACACACAAAGATGGACACACAAAGAACGGCAGAAGGGATAACGCATGCCAACGCGCAACGCCCCAACGGTTGTAAGATGATACCGAATCAATGGACGATGCGCGCGTGCCGCGAGCGTGTGCGTGCAGTGTGTGCGTGCTCTGTGCGAACGTGCTGCGCGTGCGTGCTGGGTGCTGCGTGCGGTCTCCGTGGAGGCTGGAGCGCGGTAGGTTCACGTAAAGTACATTTGGGTCGTACGAGCTAGAGCGGAGACCGCCTTAGTATCTCGACGTCCCTTACTGCTGCTTACGTAGCGCTCCGTCCTGGGATCTGGGAAGCTCTGAGCTCGGCCGCACCTGCCTCCCGTCCTGAGAAACGAGTTGGAATTGCACATATCATCAGCTGATCACGTGAGCAGGTCTTACACGATCACGTGCGCGGGTCCCTAAGCCCTAACCCTATAACACACAATCGATCCTGCAGATCCCGAACCCACATGGCAGAGGTGTCACAGCACGGACGGTAGAGGTGGCGTTCTGAAAAGGGGCGGGCGGGCGGGCCACCCTCCCGAAAGCACGATCGGACCGGCAGTGTTGCCAGATCCGATCGGACGTCGTGCAACACTGGCAACACTGGCAGTGTTGCACGATCGGACCGGCAGTGTTGCCACGTGTTCCGACGCCCTGCGGCGAGCAAAAGGGGCAGGTGCGCCCACGACGGCGCGCTACCGGAGCAGGGACGCGAGCTTCTCGTTCAAGAGAGCGAGGCGAGCCTCGTCGTCTCCTAGCTTGGCCTCGACCTGTCGCAAGCCGTGTAGCGCCTCCGAGGAGGCGGCGACGGCCCCAGCACCGCCCGGGACGGCGCTGCGCTCGAGGGCCGCCTCCTCCTCGTCGACCCTCTGCAGGCGCGCCGGGCTGCGATCTCGCACGGAGAGATCGCGCACCGCCGCCCGCGCAGAGTACGACCTCGCGCTCCCAGATAGCGACCTCGCGCTCCCAGATTGCGACCTCGCGCTCCCGACCAGTTGGCGCGCGCTGCCGCTGCCGCTGCCGCTGCCCGCGAGTTTCGTCATCTCGTCGATGCGCCCTCGGTCCGTTGCAGACAGCGCAGCGGCCGCGTCCGCTTGGCTAGTGCGTGGCGAGTGGATCCGCGGGAGGAGCGCGCCACCAAAGGGAGCGATGCCCAACATGGCGCCACCAAAGGGAGCGACGCCCAACATGACGCCCATTCCACTCCCCACTAGGCGGTCCAGAGCTTCGATGGTGAGCTTCGTCGGCGTGCGCGGCCGATGCGCCGCAGGAGCAGGCGGCGCCCGCGGCGGCGCTCCATAGATGCACGGGACGAGCGCCGTCGCGGGCGTGGACGCCAGCTTCTGGATCTGCCGTTTGAGCCATCCCATCTGGAGACGCAAGGCGCCCATCTGGAGGAGGTTGAAGCTGGCGACGTAATTGGAGCTGTTCTCGCGGTACGCGAGGCGGACCGCGCGGACCTCCTCGTCACAGATGACGTACGCCTCGCGCACCTGTTTAGGGGGGGGGGGGCAATCAGAGGTCATCATCGTCATCATCAGAGGTCGTCATCAGAGGTGATGAGTGGGGCAATCGGGCCGTTGGCCAACCAAAGGCTTCATCCAGGCTCCGCGCGAAGGTTCGTCACCGCAATCAGGGCTCCACGCAAAGGTTCGTCACCGCAATCAGGGCTCCATCAGCACGGGTTCGTCACCTGGAAGCGGAGGGAGAAGTAGGTCATCTTGAGGCGCTCGAGCATCTCCGCCTTGATGAAGGCTCCAATCTCATAACGCGCGTGTGGGAAGTCGTCCAGGACTTTGAGCAGGTCTGACCGCGCCATCAGCACCAGTTCGGTCCGCAGCACCGCCATGTACGCCATCTTCGTCGGCGTCTCCGTGAGCGCGCCCTCGCTCAGCAGCGCGCCCGTTTCGGCCAGCGTCAGCAACGGCCGGCCGAAGCTGGGCGCCGTCCTGAGCGCGAGCTCCTCCTCGTCGGCGAGCACCCGCGCGGTCCGCGGGCCGATGACACGCCGCGTCGTCCTGAGCGCCGACCCGCTGCCTAAGATGGGATGGCCGCCTGCCCACTCGGGTTGCCTAATATGGGGTGGCCGTAGCTGGCGTGCGGCGTTCCAGAGGCCGTAGGCATGCACCGTGCCCTTGTGCACGAAGGTCAGGTCGGAGAGTGCATCTCCGCGCGAGATGATGATCTCCTTCGCCTCGCGCACGACGGGCTTCAAGAGCGGGTAGATGGCCATTTGGAACGCCGTGTCGGGCGGCGCGGGCTCGCTCGCGCCGAGCACGGGCACGTAAAAGAAAGGGATCTGGCTGACCGAGCGCGCGAGCAGGTGTGCCATGACGTCGGCCTTGAGCTCGGGCGACATGTCGGCTAGGATCACCTGTGGGGAAGAGGGTGAGGGGGCGCCGTGGTGAGCACTTGCATGCCTTGAGCTCGGGCGACATGTCGGCTAGGATCACCTGTGGGGAAGAGGGTGGTGGGGGGGCGTCGTGGTGAGCACTTGCATGCCGAGGGCGAGCTGGGCGCGCGCGCTAGGATCACCTCCTCGGGCAACGAGGAGAGCTTCTGGTAGTAGAACTCGTAGTACCTGAGGAGGGAGGTAATCAGACGTCATCAGAGGTCATCAGTGGTCATCAGTGGTAATAGAACTCGTAGTACCTGGGGAGGAGGAGGGGGCCAACGGAAGCACTCAAGAGGTCGTCGGAGGTGCACTCTGTGGTCATTCGTGGCCCCGCCCGAGCCAAGCGTGCTTGATGAGGGAGGCAATCAGAGGTCATCAGCGGTCATCAGAGGTCATCAGAGGTCATCAGTGGTCATTAGAGGTCATCAGCAATCCTCCTACTTGCGCACGCGCGAGGAGAGGTCACTAGGCATCTTATGCCATCTGGTGAACTCCTTGACCTCATCCATCTTGTGCTGCAGCCGGATATTCTCCTTATCGAGGCCCTTGACTAAGCCGCCGATCGACGAGAGCATGAAGCCGAAGACGAGCGCGCCGAGCAGCAGGGAGCCGAGCGCGTACCTGTGGGGAAGAGGGGGGGGCGTCGTGGTGAGCACTTGCATGCCGAGGCCGAGCGCGCCGAGCAGCAGGGAGCCGAGCGCGCAAGGGGGACACCATGAGGCAATCTCGATGCAATCACGATGCGATCACGATGCGATCTCGATGCGATCTCGATGCAATCACGATGCGATCTCGATGCGATCTCGATGCGATCAGGAGGCGATCTCGAGGGCAGAGCGCGGGAAGCGCACAGGCGTTCGGAGTCGTTGGCGGGTGTGATTACAGGCGCTCATGAGGCAATCAGTGGCAATCAGTGATTACAGGCGCTCGGAGTCGTTGGCGGGTGTGATTACAGGCGCTCATGAGGCAATCAGTGGCAATCAGTGATTACAGGCGCTCGGAGTCGTTGGCGGGTGTGATGTCGCCGTAGCCGACGGTGGTGAGCGTCATCAGCGCCCAGTAGATGGAGAAGAGGTACTGGGTCTCGAGAGGGGCGGTGAGCCCTGAGCCGCCATCGTACCTGTGGGGAGTCCGGGCGTCGTGGTGAGCACTTGCATGCCGAGGGGGATGGTGAGCCCTGAGCCGCCATCGTACCTCGCGAGCCACGTGTCACCGGCATCGAGTGGCAATCAGTGCACTCAAGTGGCAATCAGTTGCAATCAGTGGTACCTCGCGAGCCACGTGTCACCGGCCTCGAGCGTGCCCTCATAGCCCGAGTTGGTCGCGACGAAGAACCAAAAGCAGCCGAGGATATGCATCAGGTAGAGGATCATAGCGACCATCTTGAGGATCTGCACGCGCATGCAATCAGTGGCAATCAGTGGCAATCAGTGACCATCTTGAGGATCTGCACGCGCATGCAATCAGTGGCAATCAGTGACGATCTTGAGGATCTGCATGCGCATGCAATCGAGGGGTGCTAGCAGGCGCACTCAGATGCACTCAGGCGTACTTAGATGCACTCGGGCGCACTCAGATGTCATCGAGGTGCAAACAAGTGGCAATCAAGTGGCAATCAGTGGCAATCAGTGGCACCTGTAAGGAGCCGAGGTCAACCTCGAGATAGTCCTCGAGGGGCAATCAGTGGCAATCAGTGGCACCTGTAAGAAGCCGAGGTCAACCTCGAGATAGTCCTCGAGGGGCAATCAGTGGCAATCAGTGGCAATCAGTGGCACCTGTAAGAAGCCGAGGTCAACCTCGAGATAGTCCTCGAGTGGCAATCAGTGGCCATCAGTGGCAATCAGTGGCACCTGTAAGAAGCCGAGGTCAACCTCGAGATAGTCCTCGAGTGTATCGATGTGCTGCTGCAGCTTGAGCAGCTTGAGCAGTCGCAGCAGTCGCACAAGGCGTAGGCCACGAAGGAGTTTGAGGGCCGCCGGGTTGCCTAATAAGGAAGGGGCATCGGTCCCACTCAGAGGATTCTGAGGGCACTCAGAGGGCACTCAGAGGTCATCAGAGGTCAACAGAGGTCAAAAGAGGTCATCAGAGGTCATCAGAGGTCATCAGAGCAGGCTGAGAGCAATCTGGCTGACCGGAGAACGCCTCCTCGTTGCCGGTGAGGAGCACTAAGAGGTGTAGAAGGTCCTCGAAGGGGATCGAAGAGGCGAGATCGATCCAGAACCATCCCATGAGGTAGTTACGCGCGATCAGGGACCGGTCGACGATGAAGTGCGATCCGTCGAGGTAGGCGGTGTTGAAGTTGAGGCACAGGTCGACGATGAAGAGGAGCGTGATGCACCGCTCGATCGTCTGCAGAGGCAATCAGCGGTCATCAGAGGCAATCAGAGGTCATCAGAGGTCATCAGAGGCAATCATAGGAGCGTGATGCAACGCTCGATCGTCTGCAGAGGGGCACGCGTGTCACTTGGGTCACATGGCAAGCCACGTGGCACACACACAGAGAGGACCATCGGGCGCAAGGAGGTGCAAGGAGGTGCGATCAGAGGTGCAATCTCGGGCCAGATCGCAATCTCGGGCCAGATCGCACCTGGCTGACGCCCGTCGGGTTCGGTACTGACATGCCGATCCGGAAGGGAATCACGACGCAAGAGTAGATGATGAGGACGAGCATGCTCAGATCCCACGCCTGCGACATGCAATCAGCATGCAATCAGCATGCAATCAGCATGCAATCCGCATGCAATCAGCATGCAATCAGCATGCAATCAGTGGCATGCTCAAATCCCACGCCTGCGAGGCAACTCGAGGCCATTCGAGGCCATTCGAGGCAAGTCGAGGTAACTCGAGGCATGCAGAGGCGAGTCGAGGCGTGTCGAGGTTTTGCAATCGTGTCGAGATCGCAGCGAGATCGCAGCGAGATCGCACGCACCTGCTTGGACACGTGGCCTGCGCACCAACGCCCCATCGCCGCCACGAGCTCGGGGTTATCCTCGGGAACTCTCGCATGCTTCGGATCGCCCTTCGGGCTCGGTTTCGTCACACCGCCCTTGGATGCGCTCTCGGGTTTCGTCACGCCGCCCTTGGACGCAATCTCGGGTTTCGTCACCAGGCCCCGCGCCGGCGCGCTCCGACGCATCTTGCGGGCGAGGTGCGTGTCGTTCGCGCCCTCCTCGCCCAGCAGCGAGCTCGCCCGCCCCGCCACCGAGTCCTCCTCGTCATCGCGAGGCAGCGCATGGAGAGGGCGGGCCGCCCGGCTGCGGCTGCCGGCGGCACCGGCCACGCATCCGCGGAGGACGGCGCTCATCCATTCGCAGCACCATGCGAGGCTGCGCGCGAGCGCCTCGCCGGCGTGGTGAGCGGACAGCACGATGTGCTCGGACGGCGTCGCATTCAGATGCTCGCTGCGCCGCTGGTCTTCGAGCAACTCGGAGACTTGCGCGCGCACCAGCTCGAGCTCGTCGAGAAGCATCTGCTTCTTGGTCTGCTCCACCTCCCACTTCTTCGCGAAGGCCTCCGCCGGGCTCGGCTGGTCCGGCGTCGACGGCCGCGGTGGGCTGGCTACTGCGACGGGCGGCGGCTTAGGAGGGCTGGACGCTCGCGCACGTTGCTTCGACGAGGACGGCACGCCGGGGCTGACGTTGAGGGCCGCTGCGAACGGCAAGCCTGCGATCTCGGCGGCGTCCGAAGAGCTCGGACGGCCGCGATTCGAGAGCATGCTCAGCGAGAACATGCTCATCCTGACAGCAGCAAGCGCAAGGGCTTCCGCACCGCGCTATGGTTCGCAAGTCGGATTGCCAAACCAACTCCATGTTTTCGATCGAGTCCCCCAAAAGAACACTTCATTAACGGTTCCAGGTGTGAATTTGCGGGCAGCGAGGCTCCCCCCTTGCAGAAGACCGAGCACTCGCGAGCCTCGCCGCCGGCGGGGCCAAAAACACTTGTTTTGTTATCTTTTCTTGGGAAAAGAAGTTCTGCACCATGAAGCGTCTTCGGGACGGCGACGTCAGAGGTGGCGATGATATGGGCGGCGACGGCGACGACGGCGATGTGAGGGTGCGAAGCGCCGAGGGCGAGGTGGTCGCATGGTCCCGTTCGGCCGCGGCGCGATCGGCGGCGCTCGCCAACTGGGTGAGCGACACGGGCGGCGCCGAGGGGGCGTTCGCCACTCTGGTGCCTGCGGCTGCGCTCCGCACGCTTTCGCGCGTCGCCGAGGGCGGTGCGGAGGACGGCAGGGCGCTGGAGGGGTGCTCGCTCGCGCAGCTCGCGCAGCTGTTGCACGGCGCGCACTTTCTCGACGTGGACGTCGAGCTTCTCCGACTCCTCTCGCGTTCCCTGTGCACCGGCCACCTCGCCAGCAAGAGTGGCCCGGAGCTCGGGCGGCTGCTGGGCGTCGTGAGCGACTTCCCCACCGAGACGGAGCGGCAGGCGGCGACGGAGGAGCCGCTGTACGCGCAAGACGCTCAGCACGACGCCACTGCACTGCGAACGGCCGACGCACCCACACCGCCAGCGCCCGTGTGCTGGCTCTCGACGCAGCTCGTCAACGAGGACGCCCTCGAGGACGCCCTCGCGGACGCCGATGTACCGACGCTGTGCGCGCTCAAGGGCGTGAGCCTCGCGTGGCGCGCGCGAGCGCGGCGCGTCCTGTGCGCGCGGCTGTGCGCACGCGTCGGCCTGCCGCTCACGAGCAACCTCGTCGAGGTGACCGAGCTCGACCTCTCAGACAGCCGCGCCGCCGGTCACCTCATCGCCGACGCGGTCGACGCGTCGCACGGGCTGCCCAACCTGGCAAAGGTGACGGGGCTGGGCGGCTTCGAGGTGGACGTGGCCGCGCTGAGGCATGTGGAGTCTTCGGATGTATTGGAAGAGGATGAAGAGGGTCCGCCGTCGTATCCGATGACAGGGGTGCGCGCGTGCATCCGCGGCGAGGGCGAGGCGCCGATGGAGGTGCTGCTCGCCACGTGCGCGCTGCGCGACGGAGAGGCACGCGTGCCGCCAGGCGCGTTCCGCGATGACACATCGATGACGTCGATCGCGATGCCCGCCGGCCTCACGAGCATCGGTAGGAGCGCCTTCCGTGGTTGCTCCTCGTTGACGTCGATCGAGCTGCCCGCCGGCCTCACGAGCCTCGGTGAGCACGCCTTCCGTGGCTGCTCCTCGATGACGTCGATCGAGCTGCCTGCCGGCCTCACGAGCCTCGGTGGTTTTGCCTTCGCTCGCTGCTCCTCATTGACATCGATCGCGCTGCCCGCTGGCCTCATGAGCATCGGTGAGTGCACCTTCTATGGTTGCTCCTCGATGACATCGATCGCGCTGCCTGCTGGCCTCATGAGCATCGGTGAGCACGCCTTCTCTGGCTGCTCCTCAATGACGTCGATCGAGCTGCCTGCCGGCCTCATGAGCCTCGATTGGGGCGCCTTCGATGGCTGCTCCTCGATGACGTCGATCGAGCTGCCCGCCGGCCTCACGAGCCTCGGTGAGCACGCCTTCGCTCACTGCTCTGCAATGACGTTGATCGAGCTGCCTGCCGGCCTCACAGGCCTCAGTGAGAGCGCCTTCGAGGGCTGCTCCTTGTTGACGTCGATCGAGCTGCCCGCCGGCCTCACGAGCCTCGGTGAGCACGCCTTCCGTGGCTGCTCCTCGTTGACGTTGATCGAGCTGCCCGCCGGCCTCACGAGCATCGGTGAGGGCACCTTCCGTGGCTGCTCCTCGATGACATCGATTGAGCTGCCCGTGTGCCTCACAAACCTTGGTCTGCACGCCTTCCAGGGCTGCTCCTCGATGACGTCGATCAAGCTGCCTGCCGGCCTCATGAGCATCGGTAGGAGCGCCTTCTATGGCTGCTCCTCCATGACATCAATCGCGCTGCCCGCCGGCCTCACGAGCATCAGCGAGAGCGCCTTCTATGGCTGCTCCTCAATGGCATCGGTCGCGCTGCCCGCCGGCCTCATGAGCATCGATTGGGGCGCCTTCTATGGCTGCTCCTCATTGACATCGGTCGCGCTGCCCGCCGGCCTCATGAGCATCGATTGGGGCGCCTTCTATGGCTGCTCCTCATTGACATCGGTCGCGCTGCCCGCCGGCCTCACGAGCATCGGTGAGCACGCCTTCCATGGCTGCTCCTCAATGACATCGATCGAGCTGCCCGCCGGCCTCACGAGCATCAGCGAGAGCGCCTTCTATGGCTGCTCCTCAATGACATCGATTGAGCTGCCCGCTGGCCTCATGAGCATCGATTGGGGCGCCTTCTATGGCTGCTCCTCGTTGACGTCGATCGCGCTGCCCGTGGGCCTCACAAGCCTCGGTCTGCACGCCTTCGACGGCTGCTCCTCGATGACGTCGATCGCGCTGCCCGCTGGCCTCATGAGCATCGGTGAGGGCACCTTCAGTGGCTGCTCCTCGATGACATCGATCGAGCTGCCCGCCGGCCTCAAGAGCCTTGGTGGGGGCGCCTTCTATGGCTGCTCCTCGTTGACGTCGATCGCGCTGCCCGCCGGCTTCGATGACAGCATTCTCAGATCTGCTGCAGTGCCTCCCAGCGCCATCTTATGCTTTGCACCAAAAGTTCATTGAGCTGCTGCCGGCCTCACGAGCATTGTGGACTATACAGTGCGCACAGAACAACTGCAACTGAGGGTCAACACATCCCAGGCGCGGCTCGTACACTGTACACACACCAGCTACGCGTGTCCACAACGCACGAGCACGACACGCGCATCTCCACGCACAAACCACAATAAAAGAAACCTTGCACCGCCCACCCTAAGCGCCGCACCCAAAATTGCAAATTGCGTCGAGTCGCCGCGAGCGGGAAAGAGCGGGAAAGCGAAAGGCGGTGTTTGCACGCTTGGTGTGGAGGGGTGAGGTTTGTAATCCAGTGTAACTGCAGGCCATACTCTCGGACTTTACTTCACGGCAGCTCCCTCAACGCGTTGTGTGTTCACAGCCAATGTTTAGAATTCGACACCCAAGACACCACAGTATAAAAGAGGACGCCGACTACCCGCCAGGCGCGAGGAGCTGGACGGACCGCTCCAATGTTTCGACGCCGAGAGCCGGTCGACGCCGCGGACCTTGGACAGCTGTCAGACCTCTCGGAGGACGAGGACGATGTGGTCGGAGCGCCGGCGCAGCCCAGAGAGGGCGGATTCAGCCTCGGCGCCGGAGGCCTCGACGACGGCGGTTCGGACGACTCGTTTGATCTGGAGGCGGAGGCCCGAGGCCTTGCCGCCGTGCGGGATGGCGAGCCGAGCAGCTTCTACTCACCCGGCGGATTTGAAAGCGACGAGGGCAGCGACGCAGCGGAGCCCACGCCAGAGGTGCCCGCACCGTCGCCGGCGGCGGCGACGTCGTCGACGCGCCCTCTCACGGGCGCGGCGATCGCCCTCGGAGCGGACGTGTTGCGGCGCCTCGAGGCCGCACGCCAATCGCCGGGCAGCAGCTCGCCGGCGGTAGCGCCACCCGCCCCGCCGGTCAGCGTTCCTGCGCCGGAGTCGGCGCTGCCCGAGGGGTGGATGGCGACGAGTGCGCCCGACGGCCGCGTGTACTACTTCCATGCGGCGACCCGGGAGACCTCATGGACGCGCCCCGTGGCAGGCCCCGCTTTTTTTTTTCGGCTGTGCGCACGCGTCGGCCTGCCGCTCACGAGCAACCTCGTCGAGGTGACCGAGCTCGACCTCTCAGACAGCCGCGCCGCCGGTCGCCTCTTCGCCGACGCGGTCGACGCGTCGCGCGGGCTGCCCAACCTGGCAAAGGTGACGGGGCTGGGCGGCTTCGAGGTGGACGTGGCCGCGTTGAGGAGTGTGGCGTCTTCGGTTGACTACTCATACCCGATGGCGGGGGTGCGCGCGTGCATCCGCGGCGAGGGCGAGGCGCCGATGGAGGTGCTGCTCGCGGCATTCACGCTGCGCCACGGCGAGGCGCGCGTGCCGGCGTACGCGTTCCGTGGGGACATGTCCATGAGGTCGATCGCGCTGCCCACCGGCCTCACGAGCATCGGTAGGTGGGCCTTCGAGGGCTGCTCCTCGATGACGTCGATCGAGCTGCCCGCCGGCCTCACGAGCATCGGTGGTTACGCCTTCTCTCGCTGCTCCTCGTTGACGTCAATCGCGCTGCCCCCCGGCCTCACGAGCATCGGTGAGTACGCCTTCCGTGGCTGCTCCTCGTTGACGTCGATCGAGCTGCCCGCCGGCCTCACGAGCCTCGGTGTGTTTGCCTTCCATGGCTGCTCCTCGTTGACGTCGATCGAGCTGCCCGCCGGCCTCACGAGCATCGGTGAGTTCGCCTTCCATGGCTGCTCCTCGTTGACGTCGATCGAGCTGCCCGCCGGCCTCACGAGCATCGGTGATGGCGCCTTCCGTGGCTGCTCCTCGTTGACATCGATCAAGCTGCCCGCCGGCCTCACGAGCTTCGGTGTGTTTGCCTTCCATGGCTGCTCCTCGTTGACGTCGATCGAGCTGCCCGCCGGCCTCACGAGCATCGGTGAGTTCGCCTTCTCTGGCTGCTCCTCGTTGACATCGATCGAGCTGCCCGCCGGCCTCACGAGCATCGGTGAGTTCGCCTTCTCTGGCTGCTCCTCGTTGACATCGATCGAGCTGCCCGCTGGCCTCACAAGCATTGGTGAGTGGGCTTTCAATGGCTGCTCCTCGTTGACATCGATCGAGCTGCCCGCCGGCCTCACGAGCATCGGTGATAATGCCTTCCATGGCTGCTCCTTTGCCTTTGATCTAGATGCCTGGAGAGCTTGGATGAGAGGAGCACTCTGAGGTCTTTTGGTGTGACCCTTAAGCCACATGCTGTCTACATGGTACACATGCGGGCCTCGCACAGGGCTGGTAGGACGATTGTATGTGCTGAGTTGTTGACTGTTGAACTGCTGCCTTATGGAACATGGAATCTCAAGCGGGCCGTGGGTTTGTGAAAACTCGTGTTCCATTCACACCAAGGAGGCCTGAGAAATGAAGCCCACGAGGCTGCCCCTGGCGGTCGTGCCCGGCGCGCACTGCCTCGTCGCGTTGCCGCTCTCGCTGCACGCCGTGGAGCCCCCGGCCGTGCTCGAGATCACGCTTGCCGCCGAGGGCTCCAGTGCGCTGCTCTTTTACGCCGGCTGGGGCGGTGCTGCGAGTGCGAGCCACGCGATCGAGGTGCCGGCGGCTCTGGCACAAGTGCATCGGCTGCGACCGCCGGTGCAGCTGAGCGTGCGCACCGTCGTACTGCCGACGGCCACCGCGCTCTGGGTCTGTCCCGAGAGCGCCGCCGACTGGGAGATGGCGCATCGGCACGCGGAGCACCTGCGCGACGCGGTGCTCAGGCAGGTGTTCGCAGCGGCGATCGGGCAGCGGCTGCCCCTGTGGGCGCACGGGAGCGAGTGCGTGTGGGTGCGCGTGGAACGCGCCGAGCCGGCCGGCCACGCTGCCGTGCGCCTAGCCGCCGGAATGGACTTGATCATCAGCCCGCCGCCGAGCATCGCTACCAACAAACCCGCCGCGCCGCCGCCGCCGCCGGCGCACCGGCGCTCGCGAAGGCTGCGCATCGTCAGCGGCGGCGGCGACGATGGGCAGCCGCCCGCGCTGTCGCCCTTGCCGCGTGCGGCGCTCACCACGGCGCTCGCGCTCCCATCGATGCCGATGCCGATGCCGTCCGCTCTAGCGCCCACTACGGCGCTCCCGTCGATGCCGATGCCGATGCCGCCCGCTCTAGCGCCCACTACGGCGCTCCCGTCGATGCCGATGCCGATGCCGCCCGCTCTAGCGCCCACTACGGCGCCGGCGGCTCGAGAGCCATGGCAAGTCAAGTCAAGTCAAGTCAAGCTACATGAGCCACGGAGCAGCCTGAGCGTGGGACTGTGTGCAGCAACCATGCAGGCGCTCGGTGCGACCCCCGGCCATCTCGTGCACCTGAGCGTCCATCGGCACGGCGTGGGCGGCGTGGGCGGCGCGGCGGCCGTTGCGGAGGATCGTCAAGGTACTTCGCGGCGCGCGGCGCCGCCCGGGCATGCATTTGGGATTGCTTGCCTAATCGGGACGGAGGCGGCGCCGGTCGGACACGTGCGCTTGCATGCATGCATGCGCCGGCTGCTCGGGCGCGCCGAGGCGAGCGTCATCAGCGTGCGTGCCCTCGGGGGACCCGCCTCTCACCTTCTGCCGTTGAACAGACGACCCCACTCCCTGCATGCAAGCGCTCACCACGGCGCCACGCATGCAAGCGCTCACCTCGGCGCGCCCCGCACCCTCGTCTGCGAGGGCCGGCTGTGCGTGCGGCAGCCGACGTCGCTCACGCTGTCCCCGATCGATGAGCAGAGCGCTGCGGCCCTTGCTGGGTCCGATGCCGCGGCTGCATCCGCTGCTGCCGCCAACGCCGGTGCTGCCGACTCCGACAAGGGCACAGACGCGGGGGCGGCGGTGGCGATGGCGCGCGCGGCGCTGGATCAATGGCTTCGTCAACTGGCTTCGTCAAACGACGAATGGCGTCGTCAGGCGGAGGAGGCGGCGGCGTCGGTGGAGGCGGCAGCGTCGGTGGAGGCTGCGGCGTCGGTGGCAGCAGCAGCAGCACTTCCGAATCCGAGCGCCCCCGAACCTGTATTCGTTGACGAACCTGGTCCCATTGACGAACCTGTACCCATGCCGCAAGGGGCGGTGGTCTCGCTCGGAGGCGTCGGGCTTGTGCAATTGTTTTGGGAAGACGGCATCGGCGGCAACGGCGACGGCGGCAGCGGCGGCGGCGGCGGTAACGTCAGCGGCAGCGGCAGCACTAGCAGCAGCGGCGACGGCGGCAGCGCCTCCGCCGCCCGCTCACTGTTCCTCATTCGTCCCGATTGGTGCCTGCATGCATCCCATGGGCCCTGCCTTGCATGCATGTGCTCACCACGGCGCCCTTTCCCCACAGGTGCCTGCATGCATCCCATAAGGTCACCATTGGTCCTCGCAAGACGTGGGTCGCTCCCCCGGCCATCGTGCTCGCCGACGCCGGCAACGGTGGCGTGGGCGGCGCAGGCGGCGGCGGCGTCGGCGCTGGCGGCGTTGGCGGCGCGAGCTTTGCGGTGGGCGTCGGCGCAGGCGGCGCATCGGCGGCCAGCCGCGTGAGCGAAGCGATCAGAACCTTCCCTTCCGACTGGCTCGCATGCAAGTGCTCACCACGGCGCCCCTCACCCCCTCTTGTTCCCACAGGTGAGCGAAGCGATGCGAAGCTTCCCTTCCGATTGGCTCGGCCCCCCAGAGCTGTGCCCCCTCACCCACCGCCCATCGCCCCCCCCCCGCCTCGGCGGGCGCCGTCCCGAGCTGCGACGCACCGAGGAAAGCATCCGAGGTGCACTGCGCGCCGTCGCCGCGGGCGCGGCGTCTGGCAGCGTGCTCGGCGTCCTCATCACCGGCGCGCGCGGTGTGGGGAAGAGCGCGCTCGCTGAGGCGGCGCTGCATCGGTGTGCGACGGTTACGTCGGCTTCATCGGCTTCGTCGGGTTCGTCAACGGGGCGCTCGGGTTCGTCGACTCGAGCTCCAGCTTCGTCAATGCACGGGCTGCCCGTCTTTCGTGCCGTGCTGCCGGCGGCCATCCTCGCCGAGCCCGGCGCTAAGCCGGCGGCTCTCCTCGCACGCCTGCAGGTACGCTGTGAATGTGAATGTGAATGTGAATGTGAATGTGAATGTGAATGCCGGCGGCTCTCCTCGCACGCCTGCAGGTACGCGGAGTGCCTCCCGAATGCCCCAGATTGCATCCAGATTGCGTCCTGAGTACGTTCTGAGGAGATCCTGACTAAACCCAGATTGCATCCAGATTGCGTCTTGAGTGCGTCCTGAGAGCTGACGAGCGTCTCATGCGTGCAGATTGCATGCTTTGATTGCCTCCCTCATCAGGCTCGATGATGTCCCTCTCATTGCATGCTTTGATTGCCTCCCTCATCAGGCGCTTCTTGAGCATGCGGGCCGTTGTGCACCGTCCATCATCGTCCTGGAGGACCTGCACCTCGCCTTCCCCGCCGCTGGCGGCGGCGGGCCCGGCGGCGGCGCACCCGAAGGCGCCCCTCTGACGCCGCCGATGGCAGAGCTCGTGGCGGCCGCGCTGCGTGCGTGGTCGATGCCGGCGCAACGACCGCCCGTGGTGGTGCTCATGACGGCGCTCGGACCCGACCGCTGATGACCTCTGATGACCTCTGACGACCTCTGATGACCGCTGATGACCACTGATGACCACTGATGGCCTCTGATGGCCTCTGATGACACCCTTGAGTGCCTCCCTCATCAGGTGATCGGGACGGCGCTCTCCGCCGAGCGGGTGCACGCGTCGTTGCGGGCGCCGGGGCTGTTCGATTCGGAAGTGCATCTGGGCGCGCCAGATCCGCGCTCGAGACGGCGCGTGCTGCGCGCGCTCTGCCATCAGGTTCGTCCCGCTGTGAATGTGAATGTGAATGCCATCGAGTGCGTCCCGCTGAGTGCCCTGGGAGTGCGGCTGAGTGTGGCGGGAGTGCGGCTGATTGCTGTGGATTTCGATGGATTGCCTCTCATAGCGGCTGAGTGCGGCTGATTGCGACTGATGGTCGATTGCGGCTCCCTTGATTGCCTCCCTCATCATTGCGACTGATGGTCGATTGCGGCTCCCTTGATTGCCTCCCTCATCATTGCGACTGATGGTCGATTGCGGCTCCCTTGATTGCCTCCCTCATCAGGCACGCCTTCAGGCCACTCCGGAGGTACTGGAGGCAATGAGCGGCGCGACCGAAGGGTATGTACCGTCCGAGCTTCGTCAACTCATCGAGAGGGCGCGGCTGATGGCGGCGGCGCGTCGCTGGTTGAGGCCGGCGGCGGCAGTTGGGGCGAGGGCAGTTGGGGCGGCGGTTGGGGCGAGGGCAGTTGGGGCGGCGGCAGTTGGGGCGAGGGCAGTTGGGGCGGCAGTTGGGGCGGCAGTTGGGGCGGCGGCAGCTGGGGCGAGGGCTATTGGTGCAGCAGCTGTGGTGGGGGCGGGGGCGCAGCCTGGGTATTCACATTCACAGGAGGCGCAGCCCGGGACAGCATTCGGTGGCAGTTGGGGGGGCAAAGGCGGCGGCGGCGCTGGGGACGGAGGAGGAGGAGGACTCAGCCGGAGATTTGGGCGGAGATTTGGGCGGAGATTTGGGCGGAGATTTGGGCGGAGATTTGGAGCTGTGCCTCGCCGACGCGGCCGCCGCCCTTCCCCACGTCACCGCGCGTGTCCGATCCGCCGCCGCCGCCGCCGCCGCCGCCGCCGCGATGCTCGACGCCGGTGGTGCTGCTGCCGGTGCTGCCGGTGCTGGTGCCGGCCTGGGAGCTGGCTGGGCGCGTGTTGGGAGCCTCGAGCTTCCCAAACGCATCCTCTCTGAGGCCGTACTACTCCCGAGACAGCATCGTGCCCTCTTCGCTTCCGCTCCACTCCGTCTCACTTCCGGGGTGCTCATCTGAGGGCCTCTGAATGCCTCTGATGGCCTCTGATGACCTCTGAGGGCCTGTGAATGCCTCAGATGGCCTCTGATGACCTCTGATGGCCTATGCATGACTCTGATGACCTCTGATGTCTTCGGATTGCCTCCCTCATCAGGTCCTCCTCTACGGCCCTTCCGGCTGTGGAAAGACGCTGCTCGCCGCAGCACTCGCCGCTGAGGCCAAGTTGCCCTTCTTAACGGTCAAGGGGCCCGAGCTGCTCAACAAGTACATTGAGCTTGATTGCCTCTTGATGACACCTAGATGACACCTCAATGACACCTCAATGACACCTAGATGACACCTCAATGACACCTAGATGACACCTCAATGACACCTTGATGATCCCTTGATGACCCCTTGATGATCCCTGAGCTGCTCAACAAGTCAGTCGATCGCCTCTTTGATTGCCTCTTGATGTGTGATTGCCTCCCTCATCAGGTACATTGGCGCCTCCGAGGCGGCGGTGCGCGACCTCTTCGAGCGTGCGCGCGGCTGTGCGCCGTGCATCGTCTTCTTTGACGAATTCGATGCCCTCGCGCCGCGCCGAGGTCAAGACTCGACCGGCGTCACCGATCGCGTCGTCAATCAGCTCCTCTGTGCCCTGGACGGTGAGTGGACGCACTCGAAGGCGTCTGCATGCAAGCGCTCACCACGGCGCCTGCGTGGACGCACTCGAAGGCGTCTGCATGCAAGCACTCACCACGGCGCCTGCGTGGACGCGCTCGAGGGCGTCTGCGTGCTCGATCCTCATGCGGGCAGGCATGCAAGCGCTCACCACGGCGCCCCGCGTCCCCCTCGGTTCCCCACAGGTGTGGAAGCGCTCGAGGGGGTCTTCGTACTCGCGGCTTCGAATCGGCCCGAGCTGATCGATCCGGCGCTGCTCCGGCCGGGACGGATCGATCGCAAGGTGACTTGCATGCTGATTGCATGCTGATTGCATGCTGATTGCATACTGCTTGCATACTGATTGCGCTCTGATTGCGCTCTGATTGCTCACTACTCCGGCCGGGACGGATCGATCGCAAGGTGGTCTCCTTTGCCCGCTCCATGCCCGCACCTGCGAGTGCTCACCACGGCGCCTCGCCCCTCTCTTCACAGGTCCTTTGCCCGCTCCCTGACGCCACCGGTCGGGCCGCCATCGTGCGCGCACTCCTCGAGGGGAGCCCAACGGCTGTGAATGTGAACGCACTCCTCGAGGGGAGCCCAACGGCTGTGAATGTGAACGCACTCCTCGAGGGGAGCCCAACGGCTGTGAATGTGAACGCACTCCTCGAGGGGCTCCCCGGTCGGTCGCTTGGCACCCGCAGAGGTGCCAGCGCGCCCTACGCCGAGAGCGCCGAGATGAGCGCCGAGAGCACCGCCACGTGTACCGTGCAGGTAGAGGTGTCGTGGCGCATGGTGCACGAGCAGCTGGACGAGCAGCGGCACCGCCCCTGCCGCGAGCAGCGGCGGACGATGCGGCGGGTGGCTCGCCAACTGACGCACGCACGCAGTGGCGACGCCGACGATGCGCAGGTCCTCGCTAGACTTGAAGAGAGCAATGAGTGGAGGAGTGGCTCCTACGATCCGAACCATGTCGCGCTCTGGATGCGACGCGTGCGAGAGCCGTGCGAGCCCATCGACGAAATGCGCCACGACCAGCTGGGCGTCCTCCGGAGGCGGAGGCGGAGGCGGCGGCAGCGGCGAGGGCGAGGCCGATCGTGGTACACTTTGCTTCCGGGCCCGAACCCGAGTGCAGGCTGTCGCTGTGGCCGCCGTGGGCGCGGCCGCTGTGTCGGTCGCAATGCTACTGCCGGCAGCCATTGGCGCCGGCATAGAGGCAAACGGCGGGACCCTCGGTGCAGCGCTCGGTGCAGCGCTCGGTGCCGCACTCGGTGCCGCGCTCGGTGCAGCTGGAGCCGGCGCGGCCCGTGCGCTCTGCAGCGGCGTGCCGATGCGGGCGCTCTGCAGCGGCGTGCCGATGCGCGCGCTCTGCAGCGGCGTGCCGACGCGGGCACTGCCCAGCGGCGTGCCGACGCGGGCACTGCCCAACGTCTGGATAGCCGGAGCCGAAGGAGGGGTAGGCGGTGCGGCGTGAGGGGTAGGGGGGTGAGAGGCGGTGCGGCGTGAGGGGCAGGCGGTGCGGCGGACGCGGCGAGTTCCGATTTCGAGATAGGCGCGCTTGCCACTTCAGCCGGCGACGATGCCGCGGCTGCTGTACGATTGGGTGAGGTGGTGCGACCTGTGGGGCTTGCGCGACGTTCGCGTGACGATCGCGAGGAGGAAGCCCCTCCGCAGGCTCCGGCTGCGACCAGGTGTGGCAGTGACGGCGGAGCCTCGGAGGGAAGCATCGGTTCGTACGGTGCAGCTGGCGGCAGTGGAAGCGGCGGAAGCGCTCGGGTCGTCATCGCCTTGTGATCTGCGGCGTGAATGACTCCAGCCTTGCCAGCGCTGATTGCACAGCTCGAGACTTCGGCCGATTTGGGGGGGGCAGTGGCTGAGGAGACGACCGTGGCGCCGTTCGCAGAGGACGACGCGGCAGGCTTGGCAACCAGCGGTGGTCGGTGCATCTTCAGAGGCGAGCTCTTCCTCGACGTAGTCGCTGAGCCACCCCCGGCGCCCGTCTCAGAAGGCAGCTGCGGCACCCGAGGAGCTGCCGCGACAGCGGCACCGGCCAGGGGGGGCGGAGCACTGGCGTTCCTAATTAGGGGCGGAGCAATGGCGGCCGCTGCAGCAGCGACGGCAGCAGCGCCGGCAGCTGCCGTGCTGGCCGCCCCGCCCGAAGCGCTGGTGGCAGGGCGGCTGGTAGCGGCAGGGCAGGCGGGAGCGTCGTCCTGAGCGTCCGGCTGCGCAGACGGGGGCGCTCGGCTATGCTCGCGACGGCGCGGCGTACTGGTAGAGGAATGCTGGCGAGGGGTGACGGAGCTCGATGTGACACGTGGGGTGACGGAACTGACGGAACTGGCGGCTCGCGGTGTCGATGTGACACGTGGTGTGACGGAACTGACGGAACTGGCGGCTCGCGGTGTCGATGTGACACGTGGTGTGACGGAACTGACGGAACTGGCGGCTCGCGGTGTCGCCGATGGCGTCGCGCTCGGCGTGATGCTCCGTGAGGGCGGCTGGGAAAACAGCATGAGCGCGGCGGCCTCACGCGCCTTGCGCCGGCGCTCAGCCTTTTGGAGTACCGCATCCTCCGACGTCTCCTGATGAGTCTCAGCGGCATGATGTGCATCTCGCGCGATCTGAACCAGGCGAGCGAGATGCGCTTCTTCGGCACTGACGAAAGGCACGGCGGCCGCCTCGGGAGCTGCAACCTCAGGCGCTGCCACCTCGGGCACAGCCGCCGCGGGGGCCTCCGCCGCCGGTACCTCCTCGTCTACTTGTGCCTTCGCGTGGGCCTTGGCCTCTGCCTTGGCCAGCAAGCGCATCCGCAGCGAGCGGCTGTCGCGCACGCCTACGCTCGTGGGCGAGGTCGGCGGCCGAAGATGGCCATCTGCTCGAGCACCACTCGAGACCCCCGAGGCCCTCGACCCCACCCCCACCCCCACCCCCACCCCTGCTCGAGCACCACTCGAGACCCCCGAGGCCCTCAGTGCGCCGGCCCCACCCCCCTCGGGCACTGCACCGGGCGGGCCACCCCCCTCCAAGCTCGGCGAGCTCGAGCGATCTCCCATCTTCAGATCGGATCTCGGCGAGCTCGAGCGCCCGCGAGGAGCTTGGGCGAGCACTCGGTCGATCTCCCTGTACTCGAGCGTGCCGTTCTTGTGCCGGTCCATGGTCGCGAAGAGGCGGTCGACGTCCTCAGTCCGCACGTCGGCGTGGCCGAGGATGGCCAGGACCTTGCGTAGTTCGGCCGCCCGCACCTTGCCGTCACCCAGCAAATTGCCCTCGGCGTCGACGGTACTCTGACGAAATAAGTCGAGCACGCGCACGCGGTTGGCGCTCAGTGCCTCTCGAAGCTTGAGCTGCACCTCTTGGGATGTTCGTTCTTCTTCGGCGGCCTTCATCGCCGCAGCTCTCTCCGCCTTCTCGGCGTCCGCCCTCGCGGCGCTCCGCCGTTCGTCTTCGGCCCTCGTGGCGGCCGCATGCTTCTCCAAAGCCGCTCGGCTCTCCTCAGCCTGACGTGCGGCTCTCTTCTCCTTGAGACTCTGGTGGCGTGCGAGGGCCTCAGGCCGTGGCGGCGAGGGCGGCGTCGCACTCTGCACGAAGGCGACAGTGCCGTCCCAGACCACCGAGCCCAGGCCTCGCAGCGCGTCGAAGGGTAAGAGCAGGTGGCACACAGGGCAGTAGTGCGTCGAGGCATCCGTTGAGCGAGAGGCCGCGAAGCCCGCAGAGTTGAACACGACGCGCGAGGCGGGGCGGCAGCGGCGCCCGCCGCCGCCGTGAACGATCCAGCCGATCCCGGAGGAGCCGACTGCGCTCACGCTGCCACCAGCCAGCTTGCGATGCTCTTGGGCCATGGGATGCACCACCAGAGGCACATCCACCTCGGTTGGGTCGGTCGACACGAGGGTGGCGAGGCTAGCGTGCTCGGCAGCGGTGCCGGGGCGCACCTGAGCACTGACAGTGCTTGGACACGCACCAGAACCGTTATTTCCGGCCTTGAGCTGTTGCGACGAGAGAAGAGGCTCAGCGCGGTTACCATCGCTGCGTGCATCGCTGCGTGTACTCCCGCGTGTACTCCCGCGTGTACTCCCCCCACGTGCCGTCGAGGGCTGCGCCTCCGTGCCCGCGCTCACGCCACCGCCGCCTTTGTCGCCCTCGGCTGCTGGGCTCGTGCTGGGATGAACGCCTCGGCTCAACACAAGGCCTCTGCCGGTACCGCCGCCTGCACCGCCGCCTTTGCCGCCACCGTCTGCACCGAGTTTGCCGCCGCCGCCGCCTCTCCCGCCCGGACTACTATGGCGACGGCTCCCTATCGCGGATGGCATTTTAGCCGGCGCATCCGCTGCAGCCGCCTCTGCCGCCGCCTTTGCGATAGCCGCAAGAACGCCCGCCGCCTGCGCGGCCGCCACGGCCGCCGACGCTGCCTCTGCAGAGGCCTTTCGCAGCTCGCTCACCATCCGCCGGTCCTGGCGGCCGCGCTCAATCGAGGCCACCTTGGTGGCCGCGGCATTGCGGGTTGCGAGGCGCGCCGCCTCCCTTGCAGCAACTTGCCCTGCTGCGTCCTCCCTGCTGCCACCGCCCCGACCTCCAAGGTTCCTGATGCCACTGCTGATGCCTCTGCTGATGCCTCTGCTGCTGCCAATGGTGCCACCGCCGTTACTGCCGGTGGTGAAGCTGCCGCCACGCACTGCTGGCAAGGGCGGCGACGAGCGAACGCGCGCACTCGCCGGCGTGCTTGAGGCGGCAGCACCTGCGCGGCTGCCTCTCATGCCGCTGCTGCCCTTGACATGTGCGTCCTGCATCGCCGTGCTGCCCTTGTTTCCAGGAGCGACTGCTGCTGCTGCTGCGGACGACGCCTCTCGAGGTGCTCCCGCAGGTGCTCCCGCAGGTGCTGCCATCGGCGCTGTCACCGGCGCTGCCACCGGCGCTGCCATCAGCGCTGCCATCGGCGCTGCCATCGGCGCCGATGTACTTTCCGATGCAGTCAGTGCTGGCGCCAAAGGCGCCGAAGCACTTACGGTTGCGGTCGGTGCTGGTGCTGGTGCTGGTGCTGGCGAAGAAGCACGCAATGCAGCAACACCTGGCGCTGCGGCTGAGGGCTGCTGCGATGCTGGAGGCCGTGCTGCGGTGCCGCGTGTATTTGGTCGCGCTGGGCTGGGCGACTGTGCAGCGGAGGCTGTACACGGCGAGGCAGCAGTGCCTTCTGCGACGGAGGTGGCCTGCGTCAGTAGCGCAGCACCATCCTCAACGTGCAGTGTCGTGGGATACGTTCCAGCTGTCTCTCTATCATTCAGCGCGGAAGCAACTGCCTCTGACACGAATGTGGAGACCATCTCAAGGACCGCTTGATCAAGCGGGTTCGGACGGCTCATCCGCTTCCGAAATAGTTGTGGAGTTGGTTGGAAGAGACCCGCGTGACCTCGAAAAATGGATTGCATGCAAGGGACAAATACCCGGTACAATTGAAAGGCCGGGGACAGAACTGAGGGGAGCGTTGGGCGGGGAGCAACGTTTCGTTTTCGGCTTATGTGTTCCGGATCAGCTCACAAATTAGCCAATCCGCCACCCTTCAGCAAACAGTTGCTCGAGCACATCGACGCCCAACAAGACGTCTTCCCCCCCCATCAATGGGCTGATCGCCACGGACAGTGTGAACAGGCGCCCACGAAGCCGCAACGCCACCGTCACGACCGGCGCACGCACCTCCGCTCCGGGCACTACGCCTCTCAGGGTCACTTCTCTCTCGGCTCGTGCGAAGACCGATGAGGTTCCTGGAACGAAGATTTGATGGCGGCGCGCATAGGCTTCGTCGACGACGGTGATTGCCAGATTGCCTGTGTCGAGCAGGCAGCTGGCGCGCTGCCACGCGTACCCGCCGTCGCGCACCTCAAGGAGCTCGCCCTTAATCTTCAGTGTCTTCTCGCTCAATCCCTCATCCGCTGCTGGCTTGTAGCGAGGTGGATCCCAGGGCACAGTGCCGGTGTCGACTGCCGGGCGCTTGCTAGGTGAGCGGTGCTTACGTTTCTTGGCTTCAAAGTGCTTCAGCCTTGCAGCTGCCAATTCCTGTTGATCCACTGTGCTACCCTGGCCACCGCGTCCACTCAGGAGCCAGAAGATGACGACGGCCGCGGCACCAGCAGCCAGGAGGATGCTCGTGCCACCATTGATATCTGCCGGCAAGCTCGTGCGCAAGGATGCAACCAACTGTCGTCGTGACGTAGGCGTGCCGACCACGTCCATGAACGCCATTCGACGTGTTAGTGACGTGTTCGCAAAAAGTTGGGGGCGCCCGCGTGGTCACGCGGTCACTGCACGGTTTCGGAAGTCGACGCGTCGGCAACAACATACGTGCGACCAGCGACAAAACGAGCGCAATCTCACAGAGATCTGGTTCTTTTCGAATCGCCTCGCGCATGTGCCGCTTGTATACCGGGACTGGAATCGTACATGTAGACGTCATAGGTGCAGAAAATGATCGGTGATGCCAGTGGTGCTCGTCGAACGCGTGCTGCGCAGCACCGGCTAGATACAGCTTGCAGCTTGCCATCGACGAAAGTCAACGACGTTCCGACGCTCAAGCAGTCGTGCATGGGCTGGAAGCAGGAAGCGTTCAACGGCATCACGATGGTTCCGACGATGGTGCTTCTGCTGCTGCGAATCCACCAGCCGGCAATCCTATATTTCGCAGCGGTAGTGTGCATACAGACGGTAGCTTCCATGTCGTTCCACCTCGTGCTCATGCTTTCGACGCTTCCATCTGCTTCCAAATGGCGCCCACCAGCCCATTGGGCACGCACCTTGATGGATGTGGACATGATGCTGTCGCACGCTGTTCAACTGTCAACGGGCTACACGGTGTTCTCGATGGTCCATTCCTCCCGCATGACCCTGGAGTTTGCGAGCGTGGCCTGCCTGAATTTCATGGGCATCGCCGCCATTGCATTCAGCTCGAGCTCCAGTAAAGCAGAATTGGATCGAGAATTGGTCACGATTCGCTACCCCCTCATGGGAGCCGCAGTCTATTTGGAGACATGGCAGCGGTACATGGGCGGTGCCACACACGACGCGTACGGAATGGCGGTCACAATCACGCTCCTGTGCTCCTTCGTCCTCGCCGATCGGCGGCTCGGAGGCTGGGGCCATGGCATCGGCCATTTGTGGCTGTGGATCGGGACACACTACAGAGCCAATGCGTTGGTCTTCTGCGTTGCAGCCGGCGCTCCGTCAGCCGACACTTTCCTTTCGTGAATTCGTGAATTGAACACAGTGAACAGCCGTCCACACCTCGTGCTTGGGGGTCCGGAAGGTGCGCGTTGTGTTGAACAGCAGCAGCAGCAGCAGTAGCCGGTACCGGTAAACAGTTACCGGTAGCAAAGACTTCTCGGTCGACCGCCCGCGTGTTTCCGCGAACCTCATCATCAAGATGCTTGTCTCCATTTTCGGCAGCACTGTGCTCTGCGGAGCCTGTCATGTCTTGGCCGATAGATTGTGCACCAAAGGGTCGTGGCTCGCATCGTCAACAGAAGCAGACCGTTCGCTCGCAATACAGAGTGCCGTTGGTGGAGTAGTCTCCCTCCTTATCTTCCTCTTCTACCTCGCTGGACTGTTTGAGGCAAGCGACTGGAGCCCCACAATGTTTAGTGATGCCGCAGCATCGCACCGCGCGTTCGTGAAGAACGATTACATCGTCGCAGGGCTGAGTTGGAACCTAGGGATGGTGCTGTACGAGACCTTCCTCTACTGTTTCTATGGCAAGGAACTCTTTATCTTCGCACACCATGTGCTGGGGATCGTCGTGGTCTCTTTGGCACTTTACAGCGGCACTTGGGGCTATTTCGTTTCCTGGTGTGGCCTCGCGGAGTTCACCAACATGCCCCTCTCGCTGCACACGATTCTGGGCATAGCAGGCTTGAAAAAGCACCCGCTGTATGCGCCGAACGTGCTCGTGCTGTGGGCGGGCTTCCTGATGACGCGTGTGATCTCCATGGCGTTCTGCGCGTGGCGGCTGAGCCGCGACCTCTTCGTGACGCTTCCGGAGCTCAGCGCGCTCGAACGCGTCAACCCGGTGTTGCGATATCTGCTGCTGCCCAGCAACATATTCCTGTGGGGCATCTCATGTCATTGGTTCATGAAGATAACCCTCGGCATCCTCAAGGCAAAAGGCCTCATCAAGCCCAAGGCTTCCTCGGGGAAGGGGAAGATGGGGAAATGAAGATCGAGATAAGCCGTTCTGCGCGTCTCGACGGCGTGCGAGCTTGCGTTTCGTCAAGTCTGCTTCGTCAAATCTGATCCCTCCCGAGACGGCAACGACGGCGCCACTTGGCGGTACCGTTGGGCGATGGGCGCGGCATTCCGCGTGATTCTCCGCAGAGGGCGCTGTCCAAGCGGCCATCCGATCCGATTCGAACTCGTCCACATTGGACTTTGTGGCGCCAAGCTAGCAAGCTACCGCTTCTACGTTTTGTCGCCACATGTGAATCTCGATACGATAACTGGTATCTCAGGGAGGTGGATGCAGTACATTCAATTCCAAACAGGTGTATAGGATTGGGCCCTTTGGATAAACATGAACAATAGTAGACTCGGTACCCGCCGTTAGCCGCGTTTCTACTAGCTTTACCGGACGCCAAGACCGACGCGACCGGCGCCCGCCACGAAGGCCGCCGGGAAAATGCCGGTGGGGGGCCGCCCGGCGCCTTACCGTCAAATTGTCAAAATGTCAATAGAAGAACCGAGAAGGTGGGTCGCTCTCACATGGTCGCTATCTGTGAGACTTAATTTTCGGCGCGTGTGTGGGGCCTGGTTGCGCGGTTCGTATCGGGGTAAACGTTCTACAGTTTCGCTCGCAAGTTGCACCGCATCGGAAACGGAAATGAGAAGTCAATGTACATGCGGGCCGCTTCGTATCGCGCATCGTGTGAATCGAATGTTGCGTTCGCGGTTTCGTCTTCTGTTGTAACATGTGCACGGGCCACCGCTTGTTCCGTGTAGGACTGAGTGTACACGCTGTAGACCTCCGGTCGAGGTGCCAGGTTCCGGATGAGCAAGATGAGCAAGAATGAATGAAGATGGCGACGCGAGTCCGCTGCGCCGCCCTCACTTAAGGAAGGCGTCATGGCCCGCCTTGCGCAAGGCCTCGATGAGTACCTGAGCGCCGACCGTCGGCACGCACCCGACCTCCGACTCCTCTTTTGGAAGGTCGACGCGCACAGACTGGACGCCATCGACGGCGGCGAGCGCACGCTTCACAGTGTCTTCACAGCTCTCACACACCATGCCGGTGACGCGCAGTCGATAGCTCACGAGCTGTGAAGACTCTGTGAAGCTCACGAGCCCGCCAGCGAGCAGCGGCTGCACCATCGAGGAGGCTGGTGGGAGGTACGGCGCGACGCGCCCGTCCGATTGAATCGAGGGCTTCCCCAGGTGGTCGAGCTGGTTCATCGACTGGCAGCATGGGTCGGCCGACTCGGGTACGGGTGCGCGCAGGTTAAAGCACGAGTGTCCGAGCGCTAGGCCGGCAATGACGGCGATGAAGAGCTCAGACTGGTACGTCATCGCGATGAGCATGAGAACGTACGCGAGGGCAGTCTGCAGCGCGTACATGCCGATCGAGATTGCTGCCCAAGTGCGTGGCAGGCTGGGCCCTCGTCGGATCCCAAATTTGCCCACGAGGCGCCGTCGGAAGCATGTGAGAGCCTCGACGACGAAGCCGAGCAGCAGCGTGATCACGACGCCCGCGCTCATGCGGACGGGCGAGTCCAGAGGGAAGTCGCTGTGCAGGAGCATCAGGCAGTCGGCGCCCTGTCCCGCCCAGATGAACCCTCTCATCGACATGTCCACGGGCGGCCCGTCACAAAAGCCAGGCGGCGGCGGCGGCGGCCCTGCGAGGCATTGTGGCTTGCACGCGGCCCCGCACATCTTCTCGGGGTCAACTGGTGTATAGGCTGGTGTGGATGTGTCCACGCACGCAGCCTTGTCGCCGCAGGGTAGCTCCTTGACGGACTGACAGCGCATCCAGCACCGGATGCCAGGCTCCCCTGCATGGGGATCTGGAGGGGTCCCGGGCGGGCTAGGGGGCACCACGCAGCCTGAGTCTTCGAGAAGTAGCGTGCCGCCGCCCGCACAGCCCGCCGGCAGCGCCTCCGCTTGCGCGGCAGACGAGGACGAATCGAGCTCGCGCTCGAGATTGCGGCCAGCCGTTGCCGCGTCGCGGGCGCCCGCGGCCACTTCGAGTGCCCAGGCCACCCGCCCGCGCCGCCAGCTTTCAAAGTCGCCACCGCTGGGCATGGGCGCCGTCGCGGGCGGCAGCACCATCCTGCCATGCCAGAGACGAAGTTTCGTCATCTCCCCCGCGCCCCCGACGGCTTTGCCCACGCCGTCGGCCGCGGCGCGCGGCGGCACGATGATCGTGTGCGGCGCGGCGCGCAGTGACAGCTTGAGTACAGGGTTGATCCAGTGTGACCAGCCGTCGCCGAGCACGAAGAGCAATGAATCGGTTGCCGCGTGCGCTGGAAGGTACGCATACGCGCCGTCGCTTCGCTCCACGAAGAAATCGTGAGGCGGCGGCGAGGATGATGAGGAGGACGAGGGGGCGGAGGCGGAGGCGGAGGCGTCGGAGGAGGAGGCGGCAGAGACGCCGGTGTCGCCGGAGGCGGCGGCCGCCGAGGCAGCAGCAGCGGGTACCGGTAGGTACAGCGCTGGCACTATGCTGATGAACAGGCCCGCATCCACATGCATCGGAAGCGTGGGCGGCAGCGCCTCAGCGGCGGCAGCCGCGGAGCCGTTGAACAGCGTGGGAGGTGTGGGCGGCGCGCGGGGCGAGTACGCATGGAAGTGCTCGAGGTGCTCTACGCCAAGGACCAGTTCTGTGAGCGATGCGGCCCCGCCAGGCAGCGCGACCCCAGGCCGCACGAGCGGTTCGAGCGCCCTCACGAAACGGCGCGTGCCTTGGTCGACAAGGGCACGAAGGGCGTCGGTCGCCTCGTGCACCTGGGTGCTGTCGGCGCCATCGCACGCGCTCACGAGCGGTTCGGGCGCGCCGCGCAGAGTGCGCGCACCGAGTGTGCGTCGCACCGTGCCGTCGCTGAGTGTGTGCGAGAGAGCGTCTGCGGGGCGCGCCTCCAGGCATCGTGCAAGCGCTAGGAAGGCCTCCGTGCGCGCGCGCGCGAGCCCCGGGACGCCGGTGACGGCCACGGCGCCGTCGATGTGCAGAGCGCGCCGCACGCAATCGGTGCCGGCGGCGAGATCTGCCCAAGAGCACGTCAGGAGCGTTGCGTCCGACAGGCGATGTGCCGACCCGGTGTATGAATTCACACCGCGAGCAGCCTCACATCCTGGCACGCCGAAGACGAGTAGAAACGGGAGCGCAGCTGCGCACTTGGGTACGCGCAGCCGAGTGGCCAACCCACAAACGGAGGATGCGAACAGCATGGCGACCAGAAGGCTGACAAGCCAATGCTGGATGTCGTCGTCTGTGGACGCCCGCATCTCATCCGGAGGCGCCTGCACGACCTCGCGGAGCAGCTGCAGTAGAAGCGAGACGGTCGGCGTCCCCGTGCCCTTCATGAGGTATGGCGACATTAAAGGCCGTTCCCACGCCCTTGCAAACCCCCAGAAAAAATGCGATCTCGCGCACGCCCTCTCCGCTGCGCGCCCTCGCGCCAGGCCGGGCCATGGAGGGCCAGGCGGGCACCGCGAGCGCGCCGGCGCCGCCCCGACGGTCCACTCGCTGCCACTGCCGACTGCGTGATGAGAAGCGGCTTCTCGCTGTCGTACGAGGACGAGGGTGGTGGCGCACGCGAGTGCCACGGTTGACGCTATCCTGAAGGCATCTGCGCGGCTTGCCGCGCACGGAGCATCCGCCGCAGCCAGCTGGTAAGCTGAGACGCCGCATCATCGGAGCAGTGGGCTCAACGCGTCGGCGATCAGCTCGTCGCAGAACCGGATGTGTGGATGCAGCACCGCCCGTAGCGCACGACGCGCAGGACAGCAGATGGCTCCAGGACAACGCAGATAACGTCGCATGGGCGGCTCACGGCATGCCGGAGTCGCCTCATGATATATCCCGACCGGGCTGATGATCGGAGAGCATCACTCTTGTTGCGTAGGGGAGCACTGTGCATGCTCGCATGTGTCGTACCGGGCATCTTGCGTGCATAATGTAGGTTTCCGTACTGCCAGTGTGCGTCATATGTCGACCACTTTTTATCTTAGGATCGCACACCACTCTATAGGATATACACTACCGAGAACAGGCGAGAGAATGTGTTTTGGAGCTCGAATTGTGGAGCTGTGTGGCCAAATCGGTTCAAGGGTCGATATTCGAGGCGAAGCCGGATTATGATGCACATCTCCAAAGATCGCGAGACAGCACATAGCTGGAGGGCCATAGATCAAGTCTAGGGACTATATGGACTCATACAACACAGAGAATCACGCCATTCAAGGTCGCTCTGCATGGCCAAGTACCGAAATGCGACCAAAACGCGACCTCACAGGCCGTACTCGGGGTCACAATGTGACATCTGAGTGGCGACAGTGACTTGGGATTGCGTGATTCTCTGTGTGTACACTGTACAGGCAGGTATGAAGATACAGGCCGTAAAAATTTGCCGGAGAGGTGGAAGGAGTTTTAGTTTGTTGTAGCACACCTTCAGTACCGAAGGCGGGCGCGTGAGGGTCGCTTCGGGTGCGTGTGTACATCGCTATGGGCAGCAGCCATGGATCTGTGTGCACAATCATGCAGCGTGAACAGACTTGGCACGTGGCTAAGCGGATTGGGCCAGGCACGTACATTCAGACTTCGTCTTTGGGCTGGGCGCTGCTGTGTTTCAACCGCACGGACGTGAGCAGCCGCTCTTCCCGGCCTTTCCACGCCATGATCATTTGCGAAGCTCGTTCTAGGGAGATGCCATTCCCAGGTGCCCACTTGTCATACACAGCCTTCAAATCGCTAGCACTCGGCGCTGCTGCGCCCGATGATCGGCGGCAAATGCCGTCCTCGCACATGAGACCATCGCAGCACTCATGGGCGTGGTCCTCTGGATGGAATGTGATCGATGGATGGCCGCGGTCCATAAGGGGAATGCGCACAGGTTTTCCATTGTCGTCGTAGCCACAGCGATCGTCCAGAACGCCGCACTCCGAGGCTAGCTGCATGCCGAAAAAGGCCGCGAGAAAGGGCGTCAGCATCACCATGCCGCGGCGTGAACGCAAACTACGGTATTTTAACGAAACACGGTTCAGCACTGAAAGAGGTAGAGATCCGAAAAGTACCAACATTTTGCGCTCGAGTGTCGGCGGTTACGTCCTCGCTCATTCATGACCCCCTCCTGTGCTGCCCTGAAGGTGCTCCCCACGCTCTCCAAATGGTCGCCATCCTGCTCTTCGCTGCGACCCTATCCCAACCATGTAACCAGCGAACATCGTGCTCCACTTGCGCGTCAGCGCCCGACTCCGGATCCCGGCCGTGCTTCTGGTGCTTCGACGCCGCCGTCACGGTCGGCGCCAGCGCCTGCATGGAAGTGGGCAACAACTTTACCGCCGGCTTGTTGGGTGGCTGCCAGAATGTGACCTTTGCGCAGGGTGACTGCGCGTGCGAGCCGGAACAGAGGGATACGTGCGGAGAATGCACTACAGATTGGAATTGTGTGTGGTCTACCGCGACGCTCTCGATTGCAGTTTCGACGCCTAATAACCCCCCCGGGACTGGCGATGTGTTCACCGTCGGCACTGGAGCGGCGTGCCGCGTGGGCACCGGCTTCGGAGGCCCCGACATCCTCGAGAATGCGTACGCGGTCTCTGGCCCTCTCGGTGGCATCTACTATGTCGCGTGGGTGCTCGCGCCTGCTACATGGTACTGGTCCCAATGTAACATTTCTGGCGAGGCTCCCGCCTTCTACTACACCTGCTCGATGCTCCTCTCGATGCTCTGCTGCTGCTGCTGCGTCTACTTCGTGTGCTCCATGAGGCGTCGGCGGCGCGCGGTCTTCGGGGGCACCGCAAGCGCACCCTACTACGTGTATCGCGAGTGGCAGCCTGTGGCCGTGGCCCAGCAGGGTGCAGTCCGCGTGCCCGTTGGCGTGCCCTTGCCTCGCAGGCTCGACAACGACTTCTGATCGGAAGTGACTGTGGATGAGGAGCGCGTGGGATTGGGAAGTGACTGATGAGAGGAGCCACAGGAGCGCGTGCGTGGCCGACTGGGGACTTGGCTTACGTTAATGTGAATGTGAATGTGAATGTGAATGGGGACTTGGCTTACGTTATGGGACGGAGCGGCGTGACCGTGGAGGCTGTGGTGTCATGCGTGGAGTGCGTGCTCGTGGTCGGGCGGCAGAGGAGCCAGGGGGACATTCCCCCAGGGCGAGTGTGTCTAAAGAGGAGGACCATACGTGACGGCTCACGGAACGCGAGACCGAGAGGAGGCGGTGTCGGGTCTGCGTGCTCTTCGAGCTTAGCTACGCGGAAACGAGAACGGAAACTCGAAAGCGAAGGTGCCGAAGCGCACAAATAGTCGTAAGTGTAGTGATTCGGCCGTCCTGGCGACTTTTCTATCAACGGTAGCCTGACACCGACTATCGTCGTTCCGTCCGGTCGGTTGTGAGTCGGCTCGGCGCTCGAAGGGCCGGTCCCCCGGGCCGACGCGGGAGCCGAGCCGGCACCGCACGGTCCGCCGCGGCGCCACACAGCTCGGCTACGCACTCTTTGTCCACGAACGAACGACGTCGAACACATACACGCAGTCACCGAAGAAGGCTGGCTCGTGCGTACTCTTCAGCACTGCATATCTCCGCGAATGTCCTCACTCTCGCCAGAGGAAGACCTTGCCGCTCGAGTTGCTCGCGGCCAGAACAGGCTTGGTCGGGTGCCACGCGAGCAGTGAGATGACCGAGGTAACGTGATCATGCTCAAGGCGCGATGCGACCGTGCCGTCGGCGTGGAAGACGTCAACGCCGCGTGGCTGTGCGAGCGATCCGCATGCAAACACGTCATCCGAGCCGCGCACCCACTCGGCCTGAAATGGCGTCAGGTACTGACCGGTCTTGTTGTTATGCTTCACGGTCGCCTCAGATTCATCTGCCCTTTTGGCGGCAGTCTTCGATCCCAGCCACGCGCCCGCCGCATAGACGCGGAGAAGATCGTCGTTGCAGGTGGTGAGGAGCTTGGTGCCACTCGGCGAGAAGCGAGCAGCAGTCACTGAGAGCCCGTGCGAGAGCTCCACGAGCGGCTTCGGTTTTCCTCCCAGCGTACGCACATCCCACAGTCGTACCGAGCGGTCTAGGCTTGCACTCGCAAGCAGGCATGGCTGCAATGGCGAGAAGTCGACCCCGAAGATCTTTTTGTCGTGCGCCTGCCAGCTCGATGCGCCAGCGCTGGAGACGCGAGAGTCCATGAGCACCACGACGCCATCGCTGCGGGCGATCGCGAGCGCACCGCCCTCACCGGCAGTCCGTGAGAGGCCATGGAGGGAGGCGTAGTCGCCGTGAGCGTCCTCAGGCGCGCGATACAGCTCGACGAACGCCGCGGAGGCGCCGCCTGTCAGGTTGAGGCAGCGCACGGCGCCGTCCTGCGAGCACGAGAGCAGTTGGTGCGGCGCCGAGGGCAGGACGCGCAGTCCCGTGACCGGCCGGCTATGCGGCGAGAACGTGACTACTGGCTGGTCGTCGCCGGCATCCACATCCCAGAGGCCGACTCGCCCCCAGGTGTCGCCTGCCGCCACAAGCAGCTTCGTGTCTGCCGGGTGCATCTCAAGCGAGAAGATTCGGTCGGGCACGAGCTTTGCAATGTCGTCCTCACGCACGCCGAGCGCTTCGAGCGCGATGGACCGGCTCTCGGGCGCTGCGATAGCCATGCTAGCCTTGGTCTTGGCAGTAGCCTTCGTCCTACCACCGCCGTCGGTAGTGGGTGTGGTGTCGGAAGAGGAGCCGGCGAGCATGCTGAGGCGCGCAAGGAAAGTGCTCGCCTCGTGGGCCGAGGTGGTCCCCGTCGACACCTTTGTCGCGTCGAGCGGCACCGAGGCGAGGCGCTGGCGTTTGGGTTCCGGCTCAGGCGTGGGAGACGGCAGCACCTCCTTGTTGGGCAATGGTTTGCCCTCGGGATCGAGGTTCTGCGCGCGCAATGAGCGCACGCGTGGTGCAGGCTTTTCGGCCTTGGGCTTCTTGTTTTGTGCGGCACCCTTGACGCGCGTCACAACCTTTGATGCGATGGGGTTTTCAATGCCGAGCGATCGGAGAACCTCCTGATTGCATCTTATGTTATCGGCGCGTTCAAGTTCATAGGCGGAGAGCGGCATGCCGCGCCGAGAATGATTGATGTGCGGCGGCGTGGAGGGTGAGGCCGATGGCGCGAAGATTCTTGTTGAGATTGCAGATTCAGAGAAGCGGAAGTGAAAGTTCGTGGTGTGGAAACGTTCACAGACAAAAAACTTGCGAGACGGCGAGTACTCAAGCCCGGTCAACACAAGTAATGAGTATGAATACTGGGCACAGGCGCGGAGCCGTGACCCGTGTGTCCATTCCACCTACGTTGAGTCAACCTCCAAGCGCCGGCCCAAGTGCCAAGAGTCAACCACAAGACCAATGAGTTGCCCTCCAATGCACAAGACGTTAACGAGACGGGACAGTGGTGGGGTGGGGGGGGGGGCGCGACATATAACTGACTGACGGACTGTGGCGCGGGCGTGCGGCGGGACTTCAGTCTCACATCTGAGTTCTGACGCGCACTCGCCGCCGCTTAGCAGGCCCCCGACCCCACCACAATTGCCCCACATACTGCCCCGCGTCCCCGCGGACCCAATTGCGCGGACCTCGGGAGCCCACCGCGCGCGCGCACCCGACCGGCAATGCCGCCCGGACTGGTCGCGTCACGCGAGACACGGCGAGAGTGGTGGTACGTCCTCTTCGATCCGGTGCCCTTGTCCGGTGCAGCAAGAAAGCTCGAAGCTGCAAGGAAGCTAGATAGTCGAAACGACACAAGAATGATCCGTGCAGCGGGCCCGGGCGGACCGCGACCGGGGGCGCGTACTTCCACTGACATGTCTTTGCGCTCGGCCGCGACATGCGCATCAGCCCGGGGGCGTCCGCCCGGTGAAGCGCTCGAAGGTCATGCGGTGGTTGGCAACGATGAACCACCAGCGCGGATAGTCCCGGCGCCGCCAGCGTGCGTCACCCACCGTGATGTTGCGCTCCAGCAGGCGGTGCCCGAGCAACCCGGGCGCGGCGTGCACGAGCGGAAACAGCAGCAGGGCCGGATACCACGCGAGCGGCATCGCCAGTACCACAGGAACGAACGCCAGCCCCGCGAAGGTGCCGAGCATGTGGAGTGCGACGTTGACCGGGTGGCGGTGCTCTGGCAGAAAGACCTCGCGATAGAACAGATCGAAGGTCGGTTTCGCTGCGCCATGCATGGTGGCTCCGCGGGCGTTCCCTCCCAGCCCCTTGGCGTTCCAGAGCTTCCTCGACACCAGTTTTCGATTCTCGGTTGTTCCGGCGACGAGTTTGGGGTGATTTTCATTGATGATTCAGCTAAAAATAATTGAGTTCACCTTCTCTCCTCGACGCGCTGACGCCCACCGCCGTCACTCCGCTCCTACACGGCCGCGGCGCCGCGCGACCGGCGAGGAGACAGGAGTCAGGACTGGACCGTGGTCGACACGAAACTGTACAAAGCGTCTTTGCAGTTCTCACTCATCGAGTAATTCAGCCCTCGTTCGTCTCAGGTTGGCTGGTTCATGCCAAGGTGGCGCTCGTTGCGTTCGCGCAGTCGCTCAGTACTCGCAATCACGGCCGCTCGCGCGACGGGCCACTACTGGACCCGAGGCTACCGGGCACGTCGCACCGACCCACGCAGCCGCCTCGTCGCATACCTCCTTGTCGCGCGCGCTGAGCACCCCCCGATAGCGGCTCGGCTGAGTCGCGAGCGCGACGGGCCCGAGCTCGTGCGAAGGAATCTCCTTGACCTCGTACGATTCAAAGACCTCCACATCTCGGGACGAGAAGCGCTGGATTGGCGAAAGCCGCGCCGCCCCCTCCTCCTCGTCCCTGGCCATGAGGTCCTCGGGCTCAAAGCATTCCTGGTCGCGCGCTGAGAGACGCGTTTGGAGCGGGAAAAAGGTCCTGGGGATCTTGACATCCTCGGCAGCCAGCTCGATGGCCGCCTCAATCTCGAAGACCTCTGCATCCCGTGAGGACACGCGAGCCCACAAAGGAGGCAAGCCCAAGCCCTTGTGGAGCGGGGCAACTAGGATTTCGGCCGGATTTTCGGGCACGTCGAGATCGGAGAGGTTGATAGCGCTTCCGAAGACTTCACGAGTCCGCGCTGAGAGTGGGAAGAAGGCTGGCATTCGGGAGCACCAAATCTTGTGATGATTGTGACGAAACGCAGTTTCGGCGGTGTCTCGTGCTGATTACGAAGGTGCGAGTTGACGATGCACGGATTCGCCCTTTGCGTATCCGGACCCCCCCCCTCCGGATACACAAACAAGCAGCAACAAGAAGAAAATCGTCCATCAGAGACCCCTTCGACTCGCAAACCCCAAACGTCAACAGTCACAACAGCCGTCACATTCTGATCGTGTTCACGTCACTGGGGGCTTCGCCGTCACCATCATCATCCAAAATCCGACGGGGCGTCATGTCGACCATCGGTTCCAAAACCGCTGGGCTCGTATGGACCCTTGTCCCTCGTGGACGGAGATTGTCGTCGCCTGGCACCCGATGCGGCTCTGAAACCTCCTCCACATCGTCCTCGTCGTCGTCCTCGTCGTCGTCCTCGTCCTCCTCGTCCTCGTCGTCGTCCTCGTCGTCGTCGTCGCCGTCGTCCTCTATGGGCCTGCCGCCGTCGCCAAGGCGCCCACTCGCCTGCAGCTGATCCCAGCTGCCCTCGTCCGCCTCGAGCACGTCGGCCGCTCTCGCCGCACATAAAGTCCAGCTGCCTCGCGCGAGCTCATGTTGTAATTGGCCCCGCCCCCACTTGCAGTGGCCGATGAAGATCATCGCCCGTGGCATGCGGACCGCCGGCGTGTTGTCGCCGCCACCGCCACCGCTTGCGCCGCTTCCGGTTGCGATGCCGCCGCCGCTGTCGCCGCCGTCGCCGCTACCGCCCATGCCGCTACTGCCGCCACTGCCGCCGCCATCGCCGCTGCCGCCGCCGTCGCCGCCGCCGCCGCTGCCGCCGTTGCGGGCCGGCCTGACCGAGGCAGCCGGACTGGCCAAGGCACTGCTCGCGAGCGTCCTTATGAGGTACACGAGCGCGCGGCCGCTGGAGGCAGCAGGCGAAAGCGCTCGCCCACCCCGATAGCCCGCACTGAGAACGGGCTCCGCCACCACCGAGAGGGATGGGTCCGCTGCCACCACACCGCTGCCGCCGGCGATAACTTCGAGCGAGGGCACCTCAGCGGCCGCCGCGCTCCCGAGCGTGTGAAGCACGGTGTACCGCACGACACCGAGTCGGCCCCCGCACACTGGACCTCCGCGCCGCCACTCGACTCTGACCCCACGGGACCGTACACTCATTTCGGCGGCGGCGGCTTCGGCGCCAGCCGTGGCTTCTCCGACGGCCGCGCTTTGGTTGGTGGCGCGGCCGCTCGCGTCGGCGACCGCAGCGATCGGGTGCCCGTCGAGCACCTGCACGACCGGCGGCGCGTGGCCTGCCGCAGGGTCGAGGACGCGCCGGTTGATGATGACGCCGTGTGCGCCGGACGCATTCACCTCACACAGGAGGATGATGCTGCGATCGAAGCTGCCGGCGAGGTTCGCGGTCGCCACCAGGAGCATGCCCGCACGTGGCGTGGGCGTGGGCGGCGCTGGTGGCGGTGCGAGCGCGTACGTCGTGTTGCACACATTGCAGGCTGCAGAGCGTCTCGGCCGGCCCGAGGCTCCCGATACTTGCTGCCATCGAACGAGGCAGGCCTTGTGGACCCACCGCTGCGAGCCGCTGCAAGAGCACGGCGCGATGAGCCGCTTAGGACCGGCCTCGAAGCAGAAGCGGCACGTGGCCCCCGCATCAAGGTCTTCCTGGCTCGCCTCCACCAGCGCGGGAGCGACACGTGTACAGGTTCCCTCGGCGACCTCCGACGGCGCCCCGTGAACGCGATCATGCCGACGGCGGCGATAATTGTAGAGGACCTGGAAGAGGGCGCGCTGCAGGCCGTGAAGCTCGGCCATCGGGAAAAGGGCTCGCCTGGAGTGCACGCCTGAGGCCCTTCAGCCTGGGTTGCCTCACAGACCCTCAGCCACAACCCTTATTAGGCAGGCCTGCGGCCGTTCACGTTCAGGGAAAGACGCACGACCACCGGTCCCGAGGAGGGCGCAGACAAACACACACACGACGAGGCGACAGACACAGGGCAGGCGGGAGTGTCAAGAAGGAAGTGAAGGCCTCTAGGCCTGCGCGCTAATATGCGCCCATATAACAAGTAACATGGTACATGCTGCGATGAGCTGGTCATGATGCTGGTGCTGTGCGCTGTGGCCAAGATTGTTGCAAGGAGAAAACATTGAATCTCCCTGCCAGCCCTCTGATTATGGCCCCGGGCCCCGCGCCGGAAAGACTGACGACAGCTACAAAGATCAAACACCACATCATGCACGTTGACGTTCATCCGAGCATGCACAAACCCGCGCTGTCTCACATGGAGAGAACGTATCTGCAACCGACGCACGAAAATGCATGCCCGCCCGAAGCACTTGGCCTGCCACACAGCGTCCCCACAGTTCGGATCCCTGCCGCAGGGCTCTCTGCATTCGCCCTCACGTCTCAGTGGAATGCGTGCGCTCGGCACGTCGCTCGTCCTCTCTCTCGAGAGACCACATCCCGTTTGTCCATGTCTTCCCCACATGTCTTCCCCACATGTCTTCCCCACATGTCTTCCCCACCCAGACGCTGAGGCACCGAGCTCCGCCGAGCGTCGTGCCGAGCGCCGCGCCTCCCGTCGTCCGCATCGCGCGTGCTCACGGCAGCGCCCTGTGCGAGTGCTCACGGCAGCGCCCGGTGCGAGTGCTCACGACAGCGCCCTTGTGCGAGTGCTCACGGCAGCGCCCTTGGACGGCGGCGTGTCCGCGAGGCGGCGTGCCCGACACGGCAGGCGCGTCACACGGCGCCGCGTCAGGCACAGCCGATCATCTGTAGCCGATGCCATCTGTTGCGGATCGCGTGATCGGTGCGCCCAGGGAGTTTGCGAGCGATCTCGTTCCACCGATTGCCACGCTGCGCCACGCCGGAAATGATGAGGTCGTCCTCGGCACGCGACCACACGAGCCTCTCCCTTTTATCGCCGCTGCCGTCCTCGTCGCCGCCGTCGTCGCTCACTTCGGCCGCGACGTCCTCCTCGCCATCGCCAGTGCCGGCGCCGGTGCCGGAGACGGCGCCGCTGCCGCCGCCGCTGATGGGCCCGGTGACGGCGTCGCCGACGGCGGCGGCGCCGCTCGCGTCCTCTGGAAGTCTTCTGGAAGGCTGCCAGTGCTCCCCTATTGCCTTAATTGATCGCTCCACAGTTGCCTTAATTGGGCGACCCCCTGTTGCCAACCGCTTGCGGCTCGTTCCGGGGGGTCGGCGGCGGCGACGGGGCGCGCCGGCTGGCTCGGTGGCCGACAGCACCGGCAGCGTGATGAGATCGTGCGGAGGGATGCCTGCCATCGTAGGGATGCCTGCGGGGCCCGCGGCAGCGGCGGCGGCGAGGCGTGAGAGCTCCGCGGCGAGATCGAGATCGCGTTCTCCGCCGTCGTCGGCCGGACCGCCGATGAGACCGGTACTCAGCCAGCCGGACATGGAGAGCATGGACGGGAAGGTCCCCAGCCCGCTGCCGCTGCCCATGCCCACCTCCGGGCCACCCCCCATGCCACCCCCCATGCCCAGACCAGCGACGCTCTGCCCGCCCTCAGGCTGCGGGTACGGCGCGGCCCGTCGCCTGCGACGGCGCGCGCCGTCGTGGCGATCGGCATCAGAGCGGGCGGGGCGGACGGGCAGTGGGCGCCGCGGTGGGCGCCCCCCCGTCTCACGGAGCCGATTGCATCGGTTGCGCACGGCGTCGTCGGACCGGCCGGGAAGCAGCTCGGCGATCTTGCGCCACTTGGAGCCGTACTTTTCGACCGAGGCGAGGATGAGCTCGTCCTCTGCCTCCGTCCACTCCTTGCGCTCGGCCAGGTTGCGCACCGCCGCCTCGCGGCCACCCGCCGCCTCGGGCCGCGGCGGCGGCGCGGTCGCGTCGGGTTGCTGTTGCTGCCATGTTAGGGTCGCGTCGGGCTGCTGCCATGTTAGGGTCGAGTCGGACTGCTCGACCGAAGGCAGCGACCACGCCGGCAGCGGCAGGGGCGGCGGTGGCGAGGCGGTGCCAGGCCACCATCCCCCCGGGGGACTCGCCGGGCGCCCCCCGGGGGGACTCGCCGGGCGCCCCCCGGGGGGGCTCGCCGGGCGCGTCGTCGCGGCGGACATGGCGGCATCCGAGTCGGGCGAAGCGGCGAACACCACGGCACTGGCGGAGATGCTGCTGGGACGGCGTGCGGCGCCGTGATGAGCGCCGCCTCCGGGCACAGATCGCGGCACGCCCGAGCCATCGACGAGCGCCGTATTGAGCGGGGAGCCACCCGAAGGGGGCGCCGTATTGAGCGACGCCTCTTCCGCCGATGGCGACGGGGGCGACGCGCCGACCGGCGGCGCGGTCAGCGGCCAGAGCGGCAACGGCGGCGCGATGCCCCCGGTGGCACGAGGCTTTGCGGCGGCGGCGGCGGCGGCGGCGGCGGCGGCGGCGGCGGCGAACATGGCGGCGGCGCTTGTGTCGGCGCTCGCGCCTATCCGCTTGGTCGTGCCTGTGCTCGCCGGAGTGCAGAGCCGCGATGGCAGCACGGGGGCACGAGGGCGACCGTCGGACATGGCGGCGTACGCGGCGGCGGCCGCGGCAGCCGCGGCGGCCGCGGTGGTCATGGCCGGTGGCGGCGCGGGCGTGGTCGCCGAGAGCGCCGTCGCGAGCACGTTGAGCGAGCCCGGGGCCAAGAGCGCCGTCGCGAGCTGCGCTGGGGAGAGCTGGAGCTGGGAGAGGGCAACGGAGGACGTCGGCGGCAGGGGCGGGGGCGGCGGATCCATTGGGTCGCCCACCAAAAAGTTGATCGGCAGCGCCGCCGCCTCGTCGTCGTCCTCCTCCTCCTCGTCCTCGTCGTCCTCGTCCCATCGTAACGTCTCTCCACAGGCCAGCTCGGCGGGTGTGGCGGCCGCAGCCGCCGCGAAGAAGCTCGAATGCGCTCGAGACGGCGCTCCAAAATAGGCAGGCGCCGTGAAGAAGCTCGGTGGAGCCTCAAGAGCTGTGAAGAGAGCTGTGCTCGTCGGCGGCTCCTCCGAAAACTGATCGCAGAGCAGCGGCGGCATCGCGAGCGCCGAGGGCAGCGAGGCGGCCGCACCCATCTGGGCCTCCGACGGCGCCCACGACGACGCCAGCAGCCACGCACGCCCACCCTCCGCATCCACCGCCTCGCCCTCGCCATCCGCTATCGCGTCCGCAGCGGCGCCGTCCCTCTCATTTACTAGCTCACCCGGCACCGGCACCACGCCCGTCTCTACCAGCGGTTCCGTCGCCTCCGCCATCAGCACCGGCAGTCCCGCGAACGCGCTCGCGAGCGGCAGGTTCGGAACCTCCAGCGCATCTAAATACTCAGGCGTCTTGGGCGATGGAAGGTGCACCACCGATGGCGCGCACGAGCCGTCGAGGGCGTCGAGGGCTGCGAGCAGCGCGAGCGGCTGCGAGCGTGGCTGCCAGCGCGACGCCTCGTCGGTACCCATGCGGCAGACGCCCTTCGCCGCGGGAGCGGAAGCGTCCTCTCGATCACGCTTCGGCGGCCGGCGACGTGGCGCAGTAGAAGTGTTCGCTAGGTTGGGATGAGACGGCGGGTCTTCGTTGTTGTTGGCGATGGGGGGTGGTGGTGGTGCTGGTGCTGGCGCTGGTGCTGGCGCTGGTGCTGGTGCTTGTGGTGCTGGTGGTGCTGGTGGTGCTGGTGCTGGGGGCGGCTTGCGGGAGGAAAATTGCGGCCGCTCGTCGCTCGCGTCCAGCATAGCCTTGGGCTTTCTCACGCGCCGATCGCTGTCGCCGATTTGGATGATGCCGTTCGAGGCCTCGAGCTCCTTCATGTGCCGAGCCGCCTGCATCGAGCTCTAAAAGGGATCACGACCACAGGAAAGCGCACCGCACCAAAGCGCTTGGAATTCCCGCGCGGAAACACACCGCGAACCCACGATTGACCGTTCACCACGTCATCTAGAAGAAAATGGTATGAGTTCGGCGTTCGGACTTCGTCAAAGACCTTTCCCTCGACGCTCAAGTTCGCACTGTATGCACCTGGAGCGTTCCGCCGTCCCGGGCGGCGTGACTGGAAGCCTGCGGTGTTTTCTCTCTGGCGACACACGCGCCGCGTTACGCTTCCAAGGGCCAGGGTGCTGGATGGCTCGAGGCCCCGCGCACACACGAGAGTCTACCGACGGCTGCGCCTGCATGCGACGTGCAGTGTTGGCCTCCTGCTGGCTCCTGTTACTGCGGTTTGAGCCTGGGTCTGCCTTCCCGAGAGCTGATAGCGCTGAGTGGACTGACTTGCAGGGCGGATCACTTCCAACAATGCGTGCGAACACATATGTATACCCAGCATGCCAGCAGCCCTTGTCCACAGCGCTGCCACCACCTGCGACGGTGCTGCACGTGCCTTCGTGGTGTGAGACAATGGTGGAGTCGTTGAATTCATCGCACTGGAAGTCGATGCATTGGAGCGAGCGGTTCGCAGACATGACCACGTGCTTTGGTGAGACGTACCTCACCACGCGTGCGCAGCTGGGCAACAAGAGGGCCTACGACCTCTCTGAAATGCCGTGCTGGGCCACCCTCATCCGCCGACGGCTTCCATCGGGTGCATTCGACGCGCCTCACTTGCTGCTCCCGATCGAACTGCACATGTCGCACAATACAGCGCTGGTCTGCGTGAATGACACGCTGCATGTATTTGGCGGGCAGCACAATCCAAAGAACGACGCCGACCATCAGCCTGGGACGCTGCATACCTCCATGCGCAAGGGCGAGTCGTTCACGTTACCACGATTGATCTTCAACGGCGTGCTGCTGAACGCGACTCGTTGCGTCGAAAAGCGGCAGTGGATCGCCCCATTTCCTGGAACGAAACGGGCAGCCTGCGTCTTTGACGGCAAATTCTCGGTCGTCTACTGGAAGTCTTTGGTTTGGTTCTTTGCACGGGCAAACCTCAGTCCGCGTGGCGGCTCGCGGCACGTGCAGGTGTCCACAAGCCCTGACTTTCAGCAGTGGTCCACGTGGCGGGTGCTGAAGATTGCCGGCGTCACGGCTGGTGACGTAAACGATGACAACATCTACTACCTCAACGTGCAGGTCATCGAGGGCCGATTGGTTGGCCTGTTTCCAGGCGTGCTGAGCGACAGAAGTGGCATCTACCTGACCACCAGCGAGGACGGCATCGTTTGGTCGAAGCCTCGTCTGGTGCTGCCATCTACGGCGTACGGCCCGCGCGTGGAAGACCACCCGGCGGCCATCTTTCCGCCGACGGCAGACGGCGACCTGTACGTGCTCGGCCCGATCAACTTCCTAGACTCGGCCTTCTCGTTCAGGTTGATGCGCATGGATATTTGCAATTGCACAAATCAGCGTTCCCTCGGATGGGCCGCGTCGAGATTCACGGCGTACAACCGAGAGCCAATTCTTTGGCGCATGAAGCGGCCAGCACTCTTTGCGGAGCCACCTCCTGTAATGCCAAGACTTCGACCCGCGCCACGATGGTGGATGCACGAGCTCGCGAAGAAGAATCAAAGCGATCCGACGGCAACCTCCGCCGAGCTACAATGGGGGGCAGTGACGACACAACCCATGTACGGCAGTTGCGATCGGAACGAAAGCCAGGCGAAGGCGAATGAGGGCAAACGTCGAAATCAAACCGTTCCGGTTGCATTCTCATGCAATACAACCTTCTTCAGCGCCATCTGCCGCCGCTACCCTTGGGAACCGGATCGGGGACTATAGATACGCGACGTAGTGAAACGTTCACGCGCGTATACAGATGAACGGAAGGGACACGACAGCCGCGACAGGCCATGTACTCTTTTCCGTTGTCTAGAGCTTCACACTGCGCACCGCATTGTTCGTGTGAAAGAACGGCCTTCGGGGCGCTTTCGGTGAGGCTGCGCGCCGCCGCCGAGCTTGCTCTCGCTCCACCGACGCGCGCCTGCCTGCCGCCGCAAAAGCGCAGTGTCGTCTGTGCACTAGCGGTCGTACTGCAACCGCCGCAGCCGCTGCAGTCTCCACTCGCGCGCTGCACTGCTGGCACACACACCTCACAGCTGCTTCCTGCTGCTCACTGGCTGCGCACTTGCACATGTCCGCTCTCGCAGGCTTGCCGCTGCTGCCACCGCATCGCCATGGCAGATGCCGTCGCCATCAAAGTCAACAAAGGTCCGAGCGTCAGCTACGCCGGGCCGATCGCCGAGCAGCGCGCGCTTGCAAAGAGCGGCCAGGTCGAGGGCGCGATCGCCAATCTGCTGCAGCATGAGAAGACGGCGCGCCTGAGTGGAGACATCAGCGGGACCACCGAGCTGTGTGTCGCGATGGTCGAGTTCTGCTTCGAGGCCAAAGACTATCCGCGGCTGAACGAGACGATCACGATGCTGGCGAAGCGGCGTGCACAGATCAAGGAAGCTGTGGGGGCGATGGTACGCAAGGCGATGGAGTATCTCGAGGGTTTCAGCGTCGCCGAGAAGCTCGCGCTCATCGAGACGCTGCGCGCCGTGTCGGAGGGCAAGATGTTCGTCGAGGTGGAGCGCGCGCGGCTGACCAAGACGCTGGCAGGCCTTCTTGAGGCTAAGGGCGATCTTCTCGAGGCGCGCAAGATCATGATAGAGACGGTGGTAGAGACGCTCGGCGGCATGGGCAAGCGCGAGAAGACGGCCTTCATACTCGAGCAGGTGCGCCTATGCCTCGAGACGGGCGACTTCATCCGCGCCAACATCATGTCCAAGAAGATCAACGTCAAGGTCTTCAACGACGAGGAGCTCGAGGACCTGAAGCTGACATATTACACGCACGTGGTGCGCTACCATAGCCACTCGCACACGTGGCTGGAGATCTTCCGCGCGTACCAGGCCATGTGGGGCGCCAAGTCGCTCATGGAGGACGAGGCCGGGCGCTCGCGTAACCTCAAGCTGCAGTGCATCTACCTGATGCTCTCTGCATACGGCAACGAGCAGAATGAGCAAATGCACGGTCTGGCCAAGATTCCACAGCTGGCGGAGCTGCCGATGTATAAGGAGCTCGTGCGCCTCTTCACGACCAAGGAGGTCTTCGCCTTCGGGGAGGTGAAGGCCGCGCTGCAGACGGAGCTCGAGAAGCTGGGCACCTTTGATGCGAAGGAGGTGGAGCTCATGCTGAGTACCTTCCACAAGCGTGTGACCGAGCACAACATCGAGGTGATCGCCAAGTACTATGCGCGGATCACGATGAAGCGGCTCGGCGAGCACCTCGAGCTGCCGCTCGCGCTGATGGAGGAGCAGCTCTGCGAGATGGTCACCAAAAAGCAGGTGTATGCGCGCATCGATCGCCCTCGAGGAATCGTCACCTTCCAGCGGCCCAAGACGGCGAACGCGTTGCTCAACGACTGGTCGAGCGACATCGGCACGCTGCTCACCAAGCTTGAGGGCGCGTGCCACCTCATCCACAAGGAGAACATGGTTCACAAAATTGGCGCCTGAAGAGTGCTCTCGAGAGGGCCTACAAGAACCTAGTACGGGTGTGTTTACGTTCTCAGGAGCCGTACACGGTACAGTAACGCGCCGGTGCGCGCGGTGTTGCCTGGTGGAGAGACGTGGTCGGCCGGCACCAGGACCGCGCTGCATTCAGCGGCGTGTTCAACATTTTGCACACGTACACATGCGACTTACCACGTACGAGTTACGTAACCGAGACGCCTGCCCGCGACACGCAAGATAACGGCGCTCTTGCTATCTTTGGACTTTGCAGGCCGCTGGACTCGGGCGGTCCCTGCGGACCTAGAGTTAAGCAGTACCCGCTACCCCGTACAGAGATGATCAATGACCGCTGCCAGACACGTCGCCGGATCAGACAATGTGCCCTGTGGCGCGGCCTCATGGTCAGTCGTTCACGGAGCCGCTCGGTGCTCAGGCTTCCCTGCTGATTTCTTCGTGTCCATCAATCGCCGAGACCGGAAGCGATGTGCACCGCGCCGGCGAGTCCTCCGGAACGAGCCGTCGAGATCGTCGAGCGCCGTAGCGGGCGGCGTCGGCGGCGGGAGCGGCCGCTTGAGCACGCACCAGAGATTAGACGGCTGCTGCTGCTGTGGAAGCTGCTGCGGGCTGAGCAGCGGCGCCGCAGTCATCGGTAGGGTGCTGCCGCCGCTGCCGCTGCTACTACTGCTGCCGCTGCTGCTGCCCGTGTTGGCGGTGGGAGGCGTCCCTTCGGCCAACAGTCGCACCTGCGAGATGATGAGGGAGGCAATCAGGGGAGTCATCAGGTGCAATCAGAGGCCATCAGGGAGGCGTCCCTTCGGCCAACAGTCGCACCTCAAAGCCGGCAGCCAGCAACATGCCGAGCAGCTCGGCAGCCGAGCAGCCCTGCAGTCGCAGCAGCATGTCGAACACCTCCACCTTGATCGCGCGCACCGCACCCGCAGCCAGCAGGCTACTCATGCCTCGGAGCACCTCACACTCGAAGCCTTCTACATCGAGCTTTAGAAGGTGAATCGGTGGCGGCGGCTCGGAGCGTTGGCTCACCGGCCAGAGCACGTCATCGAGCCGCTCGATGCGCACCGCCTGTGGCGACAGGTGCCCGAGCGGTGCAAACTGCACCGGCTTGTGCCCAATGACCGCATGACCGGCATTGCCGATGGCTTGGTGCAGCAGCTGGCCTGAGGCGTTGCGCCCGAGGCCCAGCGGCACGAGCGCGGCGCGCGCGGTGGCCGCGATCGTGCCCTGCTCGTGCAGCCGGAGCAGCGACGACGACGCGTAGAAGAGGTTGCTCGCACCTGGCTCGAACGAGATGACCGACGCCTCCGACGCGAGCAGCATATGCAAGCTGCATGCACCGATGTTGGCGCCCGCGTCGACGAACAGAGCGCCGGCCGTCCTCCTGCCCGTCGTGTGCTCGAGCATCTCCGGCAGGTCGGCGCACTCGGGCCAGAAGCCGTATTTGCGGATCGCGTCCGCCATCAGGTCGGCTCCATCTCGGAGGCAGATGGAGCCGTTGATAGGCTCCCTCCCGCTTGCTGCTGGCGGCGCGAGCGTGGCCCACGCGCAGGCAGGCGCAGCACCGATTGGGCGGGCCCAGTCCCATGCGCGCCAACTACCGTCGATTGCGACGAGCGACTCGGACAGCGGCAGAAGGTGCTGATCGCCGCTCTCCTGATCTTCTTCGCCCTCAACAGTCGCGAGGGAGCGTGCTCGCGCTCGCAAGCCCCGGCCTTGGTACGTGCCGCCAGCACTATCGTTCAGTGGCTGCCAGAAGACGGTCACGCAGAGCATCGAGAGTATGGAGAGCCCCGCGACTGGCCACAGTGACGAACATATAGGACTCACCATCCGCGCGCTTGGGCTTGACGCCGACAGAACCGCACTCGCACATGTGAAAAGCGGCGCGCGCCCGCGGCAGCGCGATTTTAGCGAAGCGATATGAGCCTTGAATGGTTTCGTGATGACGAAGGCACTTGGCGAGAGTAGGACGAAACCCATTCCTGGCGATGCAGCGGGCCCTTCCCGTCGTCGCCACGCTGCTGCTTTTCTCGTGCGTGCAGAAGCGCATGCACAGCTCGCGAGGCATGGCTTCACCACATCGAATCCTGTTCACAGGTGCCTCACGGTCGACGCCAAACGCAAGCTACAAACAAAGGAGGAGAGCGCAAATGCTTCTATGATGGAGCAGCCTAGCGATGATTCGCTGGTAAATCAGCTCGGCTCGATGATATTCGAGGCAATTAATACGCCAAAGTATCGCTTGTACGTGTATTTGCTCACCGGCTTTCAACTCGAGAAGCAGGCGACTATCACCATCCTCTCGACGATCTGCAACTTGTTGTACTGCGTGGCCATCTTGCTCGCGTTTCTTGGAGTCGGGCACGTCTCGAGGACCACCGTGCTGGTCTGTACGCTTCTCACGATTTACATTGGGCCCGCTATCGTGCTCATCGGCTTCGCCGCCCTCATGGGCGTGCTGGCTGCCTTTGCCCTTTACCCAATTTGCAGCGTGCTTTCTATTTGGCTGTGGTTCTTCTTGACTTCGCAGGCCGCGCAGATTATTGGCCATCGCCTTGGGTTAGACATGGACAAGGACGGTGATGTCGACTCTTTCGACGTCCTCGCATGGGCCTCGAAGCAGTGGTGGGGCAAGTATTTCTGGCTCGAGCACGTCCATGGCGTGCTGAACGCCATGTACAGTGGGAGCGATGTACCCGTCCGACTTGGCAAGATTGAAGGCCATCTGGAAAAGTACGGCAAGCAGCTGGACCAAATCTGCATGCAGACCACGAGAGCATCTCCTCGTGAGGAAAAAGATCGTGACTGAGATGAAAGCAGAAGACGAACACACGACTACTACGCAATGTACGACACTAAGCCTTGTGAGCCCAACCCCACCTTGAGTGGACCCAATCTTACGCCGTTCGAGGGACAGGGCCGCAACCACGTACCGCGGTGTGTCTCCACGGGACCGGTGGTTGATGGTTGTGCGTCTTGCCGTGATGGCAAACTTCAAACGTGAACGTGAGAACCTGAGCGGAACCCCGAATAGCGCGGGGGGTCCCATGGGTGGGGACCGCAACTCGTAACTGCGCTGTGACCTGAGCTGGCCGCCCCCGCGGCCCGCCCCGCGAAATATCGTCCCTGGCGCACGTGGCACATCCCACCAGGATCAGTGACAGTGTCGTCGTGTGTGTCGAAGACCCGTGGGACCCGTGTGAGTAAGGTTCAGATCCCCGCGCCACGTGGCGCCAGAAAGCGAGCGGTCAATTCCGTACAATCACCCTGATGACTGATGACTTCCGTTCGCAACGGCGATTTTCGAGCAGGCGGACGGGCCGGAGCTCGCGCACAAAAAACACGTCAGAATCACATGCCGATCGAGCCCCGCCACGTGCTGGGCCTGCGCGGCATCGATGGCCAGGTGAGCCTCGGGGAGGAAGCACGCTTTTCAGGTTTTCTCCGTGACGCGGCTCTGTGGGTCGAAGACGGCTCCTTTTCTGTGCCCTTTAGCGCTGCTGCGCTCGAGTTGCTCGCTGAGTATTGCTGCACAGCACATCGTGCATTCCTCCAACGTGCGGCGTCGGAGATCGATCACATGGCACAATTCACGGCGCGCATCGTGGACATCGATCTGGACCTGTTCTATGAGGTCCTGCGCGCGGCCAACTTCCTCGATTGCGACGGCCTTGTCGAGATGGCGACGACCGCAACGGCCAAGCTGCTACGTGAGGTGCACAAGGATCCAGAGCTGCTTGCGTCGGTTCTTGGTGCGACGCAGTCGGAGGATACAACCGCCTTCCTTCCACGTAGCTCCGCGTGGCATGCGAGCGTCAACGAGCCCATCCTGGAGCCGCCAGCCGATATGACCATCACGTCGGCTGCCTCGCATGCGATCGAAGATGAAGACGCCCTTTTCCTCTGCCTGCTCGCCTGTGACGCGCCGACGCTGCGCGCGCTCAAGGGTCTCTCGCCCGCTTGGCGCCAGCGCTCGCGTGCGACGCTTGACGATCCGCATTGGCAGCTCATGCAGCACACTCTCGATTTAGACTGGGCATTGGGCATCGAGGTTCGACTCCCACATGCCTACGCGAACCCTTGCCTCCAAGCTGACCTGGAAATGGGCTCCACGCCCCGCCGCCCCCCCCCCAATACTCACGGCTCCCGCGGCCCTACTTTCGCAGGCTGGCCGCGAGCTGCACCGCAAGCGATGGGCGTGCGCGCTCCGCCTGTGCCAGACACTACCGCGGCTCGAGACTCTCAAGCTACTCGAGCTCTCCGTTGACCTCCGGAGGCTCCGCGAGCGGGTGGGCGTGCTCAGTGCACGCACGATGCGCCAGGCAACCCGCCATGAGGACGAGTGTGCCAAGCGGCCAGCTGATCGTCACCGTGCGCACGGCGCCCCGAAGCGTTCCATCGACATGCTCACCTCAAGCTTCCATAACGAGCACGGCGCCACGCACCATGATGAGCGCCAGCGCATGAGCCGTCTCATCTACGCACGCGAGTCGCTGCAGCTGGTCGGGGCAATGTGGTCCCTCTTCCACAGCCCGCGGCTCGCAGGTGCCGACCTGAGCGGTCTGATGGACAAGGGCCGCAGCTGGCCAGCCGAGGCTGTTCGTGTCATCGGCACAGCTATACGGCTCGGAGCACCCGCACTCGTGTGGGTGAAGCTGCACGTCTTCGCCATTCCGATCAATGTGCTCCGGCGCGTGAGCCCGAGCCGCCCGGGCGCCGACCTCGCACGCAGCGTGCAGGGCGCCGTGTGCGACTTCCGATCGCTCCGTGTCGCTCCCATGGACCTGGTGCTGCTGTGCCACGCGTGCGGCGACATGGCGCACGTGACAGAGCTCGAGTTCTCGCGCAACCCACTGGGCAACGCGGGGCTGCTCGCCTTCACGAACGAACTCGGCAGCGCTCCATGCCCTACCAGTGATAATGGCGGCGATGCCCGTAGCCTTGCTGCGCACTTGCCCGCCCCGTCGCCACCGCTTGTGTCGCCCAATACAACGCGAGCTCGTCAGCTCGTCAACTTGCGGGTGCTCGTGCTCAACGGCTGCCAGCTTGGCGACGAGAGCTTTGTGCGCTTCGTTGGCGCTGTCCACCAGCACACCCTCTTCCCGATCCTCGAGCACCTGAGCTGCGTGGACAATGAGCTGGGCAACGATTCGCTCGCCGCGCTCTCGGTGGCTGTCCAGGGAGGCTCCTTTGAGAAACTGCTGCACCTCAACCTTGGCTCGAACGACGTGGCTGACGAGGGCTGCGAGGGCCTCGCGAGGGCCTTTGAATGCGGCGGGCTGGCCTGTCTGATCCACCTCTCGCTCGCGCGCAATCAGGTGGCTCGGAGTGCATGCTGATCGGACCGCTGTTTGCATGCAGATGGCATGCAGATTTGACCGCTGTTTGCATGCAGATGACATGCGATTGGACATCTGATTGCATGCAGATTTCATGCAGATTTCAGGAAGATTTCAGGAAGATTGCATGCTGATTGCATGTTGATTGCATGCTGATCCACCTCTCACCTTGCGCCGCCAGGTGGCCGATGGGGGGCTGCAGGCGCTCGCACGTGGTCTTCGGGCGACCAGCTGCCGCGTGCGCCTCGAGTACCTCGGGCTTGGCGACAACCTATTTGGCGACGTGGGCGTGCTCGCACTCACCGAAGCGATCCGAAGCGGGCGCGGGCTAAGCCGACTTGCGGGGCTCTGGCTCGCTGATAACGAGGGGGTCGCCGACGCAGGCGTCGTCGCCCTCGCCAAGGCTCTCGAGACGAAGCCGATTCAGAACCTCTACCTGCACAACACGAGCATGCGCATCGCAGGCTGGGAGGCGGTGATCATGTCGCTGCCCTTCTACCCTCAAATGAAGCTGCTCGTGCTAGGCCGCGTCGTGACCAGGAGCATGCACCGTATGATTTCGTGGACGCTTCAGACGATACGCGAGATCTATGCGCGCGAGGTCTCGGTCTCCTGCTGGGACTGATGTTCCGCACGAGAGCGTCGTCTCGAGTTTTTCGTTGATGGCGCACGGCCGTCGGCGTCGCACACGGCTCATCTTTAAGTTTATCTTCATTATCCGGATACATGATTGAGTTCGTGCTGTTGGTGTACCCTATTGAGGGGAGGGTGGGGAGACTGGACAACGGGAGAGTCAGACAGTGGTTTCTCCTGAGCTGATTTCACCTGGGTCTGACTCTATAGGTTCGAGTCTCAGGTGGGGCACTTCCCTGTTAACTTGAGTATGGGATTTCCACACACAATTCTGAAAGTTTTGAGATCACAATGGGAGAGCAGGGGGCACCTCTGCGCTCTCAATCGAGTTTCGTCAAAAACCTTCAGACGATTTTCAGTTAAGGTGTCGCCTCATGCCCCGCACTACATGTATATATAAGTGGACTATCCGAATCCGGATATCTTAGTTAAGAATTGGCCCGCCTGCATAAACCGTCTCTCACACCCTCTCTCGACTCGACTGCAATCTGCACATAGCACCCACGACTTCGGCGCCCCCGCAACACACACAGTGTCGCGATCGCGAAATCTCTCGATCCGTACGGAGAACCTCCACGCGGTGAGCCGGTGACCAAGCCTCAAAGTCCTCTCGACCTGTCGGAGATCGAACGTTCTGGGGTGCCCCAGCTTGGCCCAGCTGTGTCTCGCAAGCTCGCTCCGGCGTGCGCATGGGGGCGTGGCCAGCGCCTATGGGTTGATAGGGGTCTTCTTGGTTGCTCTGAGGGCCCGGTGGAGAGCCACCCGCACATGGCCGTCTGTTCGGCGCATTTCGGACGCAAAATACGCCTTCTGCGCCGCGCTGATCTCATTGCGCAGCGTCGCGTTGCGCAGGAGCAGATCGACGATCACGACGAGCTCCTCGGGAGTGCTGTACAGCTGCACGTGAGGCCATACGTACCAATCCGCAAACTGCAACCAAGCCCCAGCCGCGTGGCTGTTACACGCATCGTTGGGCTCGTTGGCGCAGCAGGGAGCGCCCGGCGTGGGGTCGGCCACGAACCACAAGCCAGGCGTGCTCACGAGCCAGTGCTTGATCGGCTGCTCCTTCGTGCTACGCCACGGCACATTTCCCGGCCCTTTGTGGCCCATGACGCCCGTGGCTGCATGCAAGCTCGAGAGCAGCTCGATGGACGGCGCCACGATCGGGATTCCCATACTGTACGCCTGCACGAGGCCGTACGAGTGCACCGAGTACGGCAGCAGCACGGCGAGCGGATGCGACGCGACGTCCTCATACTTGTACCCACATTGGGTCTCCACCTGTCCCTTGGGCGACTTGGGAAGCTTACTCCTCTTCAAGACTCCCTTGTCTCTCCCCACCCTGCCCATGGAATTGGCATGCCGCATGGCAGCCTTGCCGGTTTCCATCGTCTTTGACGCGCCCATAGCTCGCAGCCCATCGCTCATAGCCCATAGTTCTTCCCCCGGGGCGCTGGCCTCAAGACGTCTCTCCGCGGACGCTTTTGGATGTGCACTTGCTGCGGCCTCGGTGGGCTCAACAGTACCCCTCGTTCCTGTGGCGCTCGCCGCACTCACCTTGACACGCTTGCAGTGAAAAGATTTGGGATACAGATCATTGAGCCACGCGAATTGAATGGAGCCGCTGATCCGATAGTGGCCATCGAACGGAGCCACCATCGCGAGACCTTCTCCCAGTGGAACCTTGGTTGGAGCATGCACTCGGTTATTAAGGTGTTGCTCTCGGATCAGAGGCATGAAGCGCCGGCTCGCGTTCACGATGAGCTCGGCCCACTGCGCAATCGGCTTATTGTAAGGGGAGGAGCCACAGCAGAAGAGCACCTCGCGACGGCCAGAGGGTGAGCCGCCGGTGTACCGAACGCGCGAGAGCTGCACGGAGAGGCCAGGCCACGGCACGGCGGCGACCCCTATGTTCCGACGAAGGTAGAGCCAGTCGTACGCATTCGAGGCGGCGAGCACGACGTTGGGCATGCTCGCCATGTGGCGGACGACGTGCGTGGCCTCTTCGGCCATCGAGGTGGATCCCTTGTTTAGCAGACACGCGCTTGCACGATGAGGCTTGCCCAGCTGGATCTGCTGCAGGTGATGGTCGTACCGGTGCGTGTAGCGCATGATGATGGCCACGTTGACGTACATGAAGAGGCTGCACTGCCATGTCGGGAAGTTGCATGCAACCACGTCGTACTTGGCCTCGATGATCCGGCCGAAGAGGCGCGCAAAGTCGCGGCGCGTCTCGTCGTTGTGGATGGACTCCCGGCAGCGCTTCCTCTCACACTCGGGCAGCGTGAACGTCCGTCCTTGGTTGGGCTTTTGCAGCAACCACGACACGATCTCGCGGCTTGTATTCATGCCCAGGTTGCATAAGCGGCATTTGAAGAAGCGCTTGTCGATAGCGCTGCGCACGAGCATCCCTTGAAGGAACACCATGCCCTCCACGTTCTCCGTGGACACGCCAATCGTCTCGTGCAACGTCGCGAGCATGTCGTTCATGGGCCCGACGTGCCCATCGAGGAAGAAGACGCGGAGTGCTTTGGCGTCCGTAGTGCTCAGGCGCGGTACGTGCCCGGGTGGTGCAGCGGCCAAGTATGGTGCTTTTGAGTCTGCCGTGCATGCACACCCTACCGTCCCGCTCTCGTGTGGCAGCGGCGTGCGCAGCTCCAGGATCGACGGCACGACCTTGACGCAGGGTGGCGGACCGATACGACCATGATGCGCGCCGTGAAGCACCGATTCTGGGACGACGTCGTTGCTGAACCAAGAGGAAAGCAGATGGCTGAGCTCCGTCATGCCCACCACGTTTCAGGCCGCCGCGTGCGGATTTCGTTTCAGAAGTAAAAACTCTGTTGCATGAAATTTGCATGCGCCGCACGTTGAGGCTGATTGTCGGTTGTCGAGGTATCGAGGTGTGGTTAGCCCTGCAAGGCAGTTCAAAAAATCGACTCAAGTGTCAAGAGTCGAAGAGTCAGACCGCGAGACCGGCGCTTAGATGCGCCATCATCTTCGCGTTCGGGGTTCGCGTTTGGAGCCGCCCCCAGACCGAACGATCCGTGGGGCACTCGTGCGTTGTGGGGTTTCGCGCGCTTGCACGGGCGTGACACAGAAATATCGCTTCATGGCTCTGGCCACCCAGCACCCACAATTGCCAGCACGCAGCACCCACATCGCGTTCTTGGGCGCCGGCGGGGGCGTGGGTCGAATGCTGGTCGCGTGTGCGTCGCTGTCACCTGTCTCTCCCCCAGTGGGGTCCGCTTCGCTTCTTGGATTTTCTCATACGATTGCTGGCCCAGCCTGCCAGCTGCACTCCGGGCATCGCGTTCCGTTCACACCGCCGTCTAGTGTCTCGTCTAGTCTCTAGACTTGCGCGAGGCGACCAGCTTCAATACTCGCCATCGGGCGGAGCAGCGACTGGCAGCCGCCACGAAAACGGAACTAGGCGACGCCGCCACTCTTTTCGCCGGAACTTAAGTGTACATGACCGTGGGTCACACGCCTCTCGGCACCTCTAGCTCTCAGTAACCGCATGTGGCACACCACCGGCGGGTGCATGGCGCACTCAAGGGCACACGAATTCGCCGTACTTGGCAATGAGGATAATCGAGGTGGTGAAGTAGAAGCTATTGCGGAACAGCTGGACCGTTAGCCGCTGCTGCTCAGGGACAGCCTGCACCGTTGGAGGCGAGCGGACCGGCGTCAGGAAAGAAGCAAACGCAGCGGTGCTGTCGGGCGTGGGGTTCGGCCGCGCGACTGGATGAGCCGGCGGACGAGCAGCGCACCTCGCCCCACATTTTCGCGTACACGGACGTAACGACGGACATAGCCATGCCGGTCACGGTCTCGGCGACGGTCGCCATTGGTGTTTCTGTCGCGACGTGGCAGCCCGCGGCACGCGCGCCGTCGTGGCTTCAAGTCGCGTGCGTGTCTCCTATGGCAGCGTGTCTCAGCGAATGTCGAATCGGGGACCCGACCGCAGATTCAATTTCACAAACTTTTCACAACGCAGACGAGGCTTCACGAAAACGGCCGCGATGCAAGAAAAGTCAAAGATTGTCGTGGCCGCGGCTGCCGCGGCCGCAGCTGCAGCGGCGGCGTACTACTTCTATCGTCGCTACCGCTCAAAGCCCGAGGGCAAGCAGGTCAAGAAGGTGCTTCGCTCTGCGTACCAACCATCTCCGTACCAGATCGAGACGGTCTCTCTCAACTTCATCCTCACAGAGGAGGAGGCAGTGGTGACGTCGGAGCTCAAGATGACTGGTCCGAAGACGAGCCCGCCGCCACTCTATCTCGATGGGGAGAGGTCGCAGCTCACGCTCCGGTCCATCACGATCAATGGGAAGAAGCTCGTGGAGGGCCAGGACTACGTCCTCGGGGCCGAGGAGGGCCTGACCGTGCTGGCGCCGCCCACAACGAGCTTCGATCTCTCGATCGTAGTCGCGACGAAGCCGCAGGACAACACTCAGCTCTCGGGGCTGTACAAGACCTCGGGCAACTACTGCACGCAGTGCGAGGCGGTCGGCTTCCGTCGCATCACGTACTTCCTCGACCGGCCCGACGTCATGTCAAAATACACGGTGCGCGTCGAAGCCGACAAGGAACTCCACCCGGTGCTGCTGTCGAACGGGAACGAGACGGCGCGTGGCGAGCTCGCGGGCGGGCGCCACTGGGCGACCTTCGAAGACCCGTTCAAAAAGCCGTGCTACCTGTTCGCGCTCGTGGCCGCCAAGCTCCAGAAGATCGAGAGCACGTTCACGACGTGCTCGGGTCGCAAGGTGGACATCAAGATCTGGTCGGAGCCCGAGAACGTCGACCAGCTCGACTGGGCGATGACGTCGCTCAAGGACGCCATGAGGTGGGACGAGCGCGTGTACGGGCGCGAGTATGATCTCGACGTGTTCCACATCGTCGCGGTCAACGACTTCAACATGGGAGCGATGGAGAACAAGGGCCTCAACGTGTTCAACACCTCGTGCGTGCTGGCCAAGCCTTCGGCCGCGACGGACGCTGACTTTGAGCGCGTACAGGGCGTCGTGGGGCACGAGTACTTCCATAATTGGACTGGCAATCGCGTCACGTGCCGCGACTGGTTCCAGCTCACGCTCAAGGAAGGGCTGACCGTCTTCCGCGACTCGGGCTTCTCGGCAGATATGACCTCCGCGGCGGTGAAGCGCATCGAGGACGTGCGCGTGATGCGCGCTCACCAGTTCGTGGAGGACGCGGGGCCGATGGCACACCCGATCAGGCCGGAGAGCTACCTCGCCATCGACAACTTCTACACGGTCACCGTGTACGAAAAGGGCTCCGAGGTGATTCGGATGTACCACACCCTGCTCGGCGCGGCCGGATTCCGCAAGGGGATGGATCTCTACTTTGAGCGCCACGACGGGCAGGCGGTCACGTGCGACGACTTCCGCGCCGCCATGGCCGACGCCAACGGGCGCGACCTGACGCAGTTTGAGCGCTGGTATCAACAGGCGGGCACACCTACCGTCAAGGCCGTAGGGGTGTACGATGCGCCGAAGAAGTCCTACTCCCTCACCCTCTCGCAGTCGACGCCTGCCACCCCCGGCCAGCCCACGAAGCTGCCGTTCCACATCCCGGTCAAGATCAAGCTGCTCGACGAGCAGGGCAAATGCCTGCTCGACGAGCGCGTGCTCGAGCTCACCGAGGCCTCCCAAACCTTCACCTTCGACGCGATCCCCTCGGCGCCTGTCCTGTCCCTCCTCCGAGGCTTCTCAGCGCCGGTCAAGGTCGACATGCCGTTGAGCGATGCGACGCTCGAGCTGCTCGCCGCGCACGACGACGACGCGTTCAACCGGTGGGATGCCTCGCAGCAGCTCGCGTCGCGCGTCATCCTTTCGCTCATCACGCAGTGGCAAAAGGCGCCGGATTCCGCAGCCCGCGACGCTCTCAAGGTGCCCGAGCCGTTCATCAAGGCGTTTCGCGCGACGCTGGTCGCGAATGGCCTCGAGCCATCGCTGCAGGCGTACGCGCTCACGTTGCCCGACTACTCAGTCCTCGCGCAAGAGATGGCGCCCATCGACCCCGACGCCCTCGTCGGCGTCCTCCGCCTCGTGCGCCGCTCGCTCGCGATCCAGGTATGTAGATTGCATGCTGATGGCCTGCCTTGCATGCAAGTGCTCACCACAGCGCTCCGGAACGTGATTGCCACTGATGGCCTGCCTTGCATGCAAGTGCTCACCACAGCGCTCCGGAACGTGGATTGCCACTGATGGCCTGCCTTGCATGCAAGTGCTCACCACAGCGCTCCGGAACGTGGATTGCCACCGCTGGCCTGCCTTGCATGCAAGTGCTCACCACAGCGCTCCCGACCCGCTCACTCGCGCTCCAGCTCCGCACCGAATTCAGCTGCCTTGCATGCAAGTGCTCACCACGGCGCCCTCGCCTCCCCACAGCTCCGCACCGAATTCAGCGCGGCGTACACCGCCCTCGCGCCACCCAAGGGCGAGAAGTTCACCGTCGCCGCCGAGGCGGTCGGCAGGCGCCGCCTGCGCAACGTGTGCCTCGAGTACCTCGCGATGATTGGAGACGAGAAGAGCATCGCGCTCAGCCTTGCCCACTACAAGGACGCGACGACGATGACGGACTACTTGGCAGCGCTCAAGGCAGTCGACCCCTACCCCGGCGCCGCCCGCGACGAGGTCTCGTCCACCTTTTACGCGCGCGCCAAGGACAACAAGGAGGCGCTCGTGATCAACAAGTGGTTCGCCGTGCAGGCGTCTACGTTCGCACCGGACGCTCTGCAGAGGGTCAAGGCGCTCATGATGCACGAGGCCTACGACAGCACCAACCCCAACCGCGTGCGCTCGCTCGTGAGCATGTTTGCGAATGCCAACCCGGCGGGCTTCCACAGCCTCGACGGCTCGGGGTACGAGTTCATCGGCAGCCAGGTGCTCGAGATCGGGCAGCGCAACTCGCAGGTCGCGGCACGACTGTGCAGCGTCTTCAGCGCTTGGAAGAAGTACGACGCGGTGCGGCAGGGGCTGATGAAGGCACAGCTCGTGCGCATCCGCGACACGCCGGGCGTCTCGAAGGACGTCTTTGAGATTGCGTCTCGGAGCATCGAGGGCTGAGGCGCGTCGGGGGCAGGGGGTGTGGGGCATCGAAGCGGTGCGAAGCGGTGAAGGGTGGATGCGATTGATGTGATCTGAATACAGCTGTGTACGCGAAGTTGGAAGTACAGCTACCGAGTTACCGGGATACGCGGTAACGAGCGGAGTCGTGTACCGCTATACTTAGGCTATTTGTGCCAGCACCACGTGTCCCCATTGTGTCCCCAGCACATACCATAGAGCTGCCATAGTAAGAGGTTCGGTTCTAAAATCCCGAGTGCGACCGGACCGCGGGACCCGTCCGCCCCGCGGCCGAGCACTAGCCCGTTCGAACTCTACAACGAAGGATGAACGTAAGGATAACCGTGGCTTGGGCTTCACACCCTAGTCGGGCGTCGTCACGGGCGTCGGCGCCCTGCCGCAGGTCCACCTCGGGCGTCTCGAGTGCGAGCCCGACCGCCTTGGCGGCTGGCAGAACCTCGCGGCCCAGCAGCACACCCGAGCGCCATGCCGAGCGCCTTTGCATGGCGAGCACTAGCCGCCCGCCCTCGCGCAGGGCTGCCGCCGCCGTCGCAAAAAAGAGCGGCACGACGGCGGGGACGTTGAGGGCCTCCGATGCTGCCACGAGATCGAAGCTGCCATCCAGCCAGGAAGGGTGAGCCCCCGCCCAGTCCAGAGCGCTCACCTGCACGATGGGCGCTGCCGTGGTGGGCGCTGTCGTGGTGGGCGCTGCCGTGGTGGCGCGTTCTGCAAAGAAGGCCGCGTTGCGCCTCATCAACTCGAGAGAGGCAGAGTTGCGGTCCGTGAGTACCACCTGGGCTATCCGCTGGGCGCCATCCTGGGCACCTCTCGCTGCGGCCCACAAGCCCACTAAGCCCACGCCAGCGCCGAGCTCGAGAAGCCGCAAGCCGCTGCCGCCGCCTCGACGCGCCGTGCTGCCTAGCGCACCAGTCTGCGGAGACCGCTCAGGAGCCGTCAGTTCCGTCAGTTCCGTCAGTTCCGTCAGTTCCGTCAGTTCCGTCAGTTCCGTCAGTTCCGTCAGTTCCGTCAGTTCCGTCAGTTCCGTCAGTTCCGTCAGTTCCGTCACTTCGGGCGGAGACTGCTCGGGAGCCGTCAGTAGGGCGTCGAGGGCGGCACACAGAGCTACCACTGGTCCAAAGACCATCCCCGTGCGCAGCTTCTCTCCGGGCGTGTCGTCATACGCGTACAATGCGGCATCGAGAGGCTCCGGCGGCGGCAGCGCGCAGGCCTCGACCTCGCACCCAGGCAGGCAGACGTCCTCTAAATCGCTCGTCGCCCAAAAGTGCAGCGTCACTCCCCCCAGCACCGCCTGGTACGTGCGGTACAGGAGCTGCCCGTAGTCGAGCTCCACCGCCGCCGACGGGGCCTCGGCGCCCACCACAGCGCCCACAGTCGAGTCTCGGGGCGCCGCCGGCGCTGTGCTGGGCGCTGGTGGCGCTGTGGTGGGCGCTAGCGGCGCCGGCGCCGGCGCCGGCGTCATCATCCCGCCCTCCCACCGACAGCCAGGTATCCGCGTGGTAGGGGTGGAGAGCAACTCTTCGAGCCCGACGAGATCCAACGGCCCACCTGATGAGGGAGGCAATCATGGCTCATCAGAGCTCATCAGACGAGATCCAATGATGAGGGAGGCAATCAGAGCGCATCAGAGCTCATCAGACGAGATCCAATGGCCCACCTGCCCAGCTCGTGGCGGCGCGCCGGATGGCGATCGTTCGGAAGTCGACACTCCAGCTGTTGAGCGCTGTGCTGGGCGCGGTGCTGGGCGCTGTGTTGGGCGTGGTGCTGGGCGCGGTGCTGGGCGCTGTGTTGGGCGCGGTGCTGGGCGCGGTGCTGGGCGGCTCCGGGCTGGGCGTGTCAGCGCTGCGGCTGCTGCGGCCGCTGCTGCTTGTGCCGCCGCCGCCGCTGCTGCTGCTGCCGTTGCCGCCGCCGCTGCAGTCGCGGCCGCCATCTCCATCCTCGTCCCTTGCCGACGCCGACGGGAGCGCTGTGGTGGGCGCTGGCGACGCCGACGGGAGCGCTGTGGTGGGCGCTGGCGACGCCGACGGGAGCGCTGTGGTGGGCGCTGGCGACGGGGGCGGACAGAGCCCGCAGTGGTAGAGCCGGCAGCTGTCGAAGAGGAGGACCGGCAAGCCACGTGCCTCTGCCGGCTGCCCGTGCGAGGGCTCGAGACGATGCGGGTACAGCGACGCGCCCAGCATCAGCGAGTCCGCACCCGCCGCCAACGCGGCGCAGAGGGACTCTTGCACGGCCTCGAGCTCTCCAGCGCTGTACGCGGTCTGCGGGGCGGGACGCTCCGGGAGGAGTAGCAGAGCCCGATCGCCCTCGAGAAGCATCCACAGGTTGACTGGCTGCACGTGCGCGTCCAACAGCGCTGCGTCGCACTGCGGACTGAGGCGCTCCACAAGGCGCTCCTTGACCGCCCGCGTGCAGTACGAGCTCACGAAGTCGGACGGTGACGAAGCATCTAGATGCAACCCTCTACCAGGACGTCCTCTGCGGAAGACGGCCGCGTTCAGGGCAGTGATAGCTCGTGAAGGGCGCAACACCACCCATTCCTCTTCCGCGAGCTCGCGATGCACCAGCGCCGTGAGGACGTCGTCAAGCTTGGTGAGCGAACGGCACACACAATCATCAGAGGCCGTCGAGAGAGCGTACTCGAGCTGGTGATAGGCGCCCAGTCCTTGTGCGCGCGCTGCGGCGTGCAGCAACTCCACTATGACCTCGCGCGGCGGCCCCGTGACGGCCGCCAGTCCACTCGAAAGGAGTCCAGACATGGTAGGTGGATGCTGTTATTAACACCTCCTCCTTGTCGTCGCACAGCGGTGAGCTTTGGCTGGCGGCTGGACGGGTACGTCAGCTGAGCCTGCGCCGACGCGCAGCCCTCGGGCACCAAATGCCGGGCCACCAGCGCGGCCTGCGACGCTCAAAAAAGCGGCTGACTCAGTAGACGGGGGTCTTTCGCCATCGGGAGTCGGGAACCGTGTGAAAGGGCACTTCCACACTCACAGAAGAAAAGGTCGTGCCAGTCACCTTTATTCAGATAGAAGACGAGCGAGAGGAGGAGAGAGAGAGAGCGAGGAGACCGAGAGCACACCACCGCACACACCTAACTCGCGGACTCTTTGGATCTGTCCGGCACTCGATTGAACTTGTCAGTTGTCACAGCTCGGTTTGTGACACGCCAGTAACTCAACGGCTTACGTACTACGCCGCCGACTTCGTCTCCGTCTTGGCACCCTCCTTGTTTGCGCTTGCCACTGCCGCGGGTGTCCACGTATTCCACCCCGCGGGTCTGGTCGTCGGCGACTTGGGCTTCGCACCTGCACCTGCGGAGGGGCGGGGCGGGTACGGGGCGAAACGCGCGGATCTACTACCTCCCTGACTACCCCCCGCCACCTTGGATGCTTTCGGACCGTTGGACGCCGTGTCGGGCGCCGTCACGGGCGCCGTTGCCGGCGGGGCAGCGGCAGGGGAGCTTCCTGCCGCCGGCGCTGCCGGCGCTGCCGGTGCTGCCGGCGCTGCGGGTGCTGCGGGCGCTGCGGGCGCTGCCGCGGCTGCTGCTGCCGCGACGGCCGGTGCCACCCATTTCAAGGAGCGCTCGACCCCTTTGGCGGCGGGGGCCGATCCACCGCCATTGGCCGCCCACGCGGACGGTGGTGGCGCGCTCCAGCCTTTGCCCACCGCGGCGCCTTTGCCGCGGCCGACGCTCCACCCGCCCTTGGCGCTCATCTCGGCGCTCCACCCGCCCTTGGCGCTCATCTCGGCGCTCTCGGCCCACCAGCCACCCTTTCCCTTGGCGTCGCTCCACCCGCCGCCCTTCCCCGCCGCACCAAAAGCACCACCACCTCCTCTGCCACCTTTGGCACCTTTGGCGCCTTTGCCGCCGCGGCCTGACGCGCCGCCGAGCAGGGCAGCGCGTGCCGCCTCAGTGAGAGTGCTCATGGGATCGGTGGAGAGGCGATCAGCGAGCAGCTGGCCCGCGACGGGCTTACGAAGCCGCTGAAGCTCGCTTGGCCTGTTGTCGAGTGTGATCGTGAACTTGACGTCCTCGACCGCACTGATGCCACCATCACCGCCGCCGCCGTGCCC